>CM029013.1:241902784-242007784 GCA_016801055.1 Panax notoginseng
CTCTTTGAAAATGAATACTGATATGTTGGATCCGTGAAGCTGTGATGTTCCATCTGTGAATTTTTAAAAAATAAATGTTGCGTCCGTTTCTTAACAGTACCCCTTCCATTCTCCTATAAATAGAAGCTCATTCCTTCATTATTTCTTACGAATTCACTAAAACTCTAGAGAGAGAAACTATAGAGAAAAAGAAGAAAAGTTTTCTGCTACTTCACTACTCCGATATCAAGTTTCTTTTACGATAAGGGACATTATTTATTGTACTCGTAAGGGGTGTTATTCTTTCTTATTCATGAAGAGAACTGTTGTTATTCCATTGCTTATTATTCTGTTGGAATAACCTGTATACGCGGTCTACCCTATACTTGGTGACATTCTTCTATTATTCTGTTGGAACATCCTGTCTGTGTGTTTTACACCGGACCTGGTTCCGTCTTTATTATTATTCTGTTGGAACATCATGTCTGTGTGTTTTACACCGGACCTGGTTCCGTCTTTAGTATTCTGTTGGAACATCCTGTCGGTGCAAATTTTGCCTGACCTGTTTCCGTTATTATTATTCTGTTGGAATAACTTGTCTATGCAAAGTACCGCATGCATGGTGATTTCTTTTGTTATTCCATTCTTTATTATACTAAGTTGGTTAAAGTTTTTACTTCTATACTCCGTGAAATTAGTAGAATATCCTTGATATTTGCGCTTCATCCAGTATCTTTTCATGAAAATATCCTTCTGAGCATTCTTGAATTTTACTGCACAAAGCAGTATCATGTTGACAACTTGGACGTTATTAGTTCCTGAATAAATTAATTCTTGAACTTTTTTTATTGAATTCTTATATCATTGTCATCATCATCATGTTTATATTTTTTTAAAGTCATCTGTGGCCTGTAGTGCATAGATGGACTTGATATGATTATGACCAGGGATTATTCGGTATAATCATGACCGTAATGTTACAAATGATGTGGTAAAAGTCCTCATTGGCCCGTAGTGCATTGATGGACAGTTATTGGCATGATCATGACCATTAATGAATACACAAATATTCTTGGCCCGTAGTGCATGGATAATTGTGGTCGTGATACTAAAGAATATCCTTGGCCGTAGTGCAGGGGTGATTCGATGATGGGAATTATTTATTAAGCTGAGTCCCAGCGATAAAAGTCATGAAAAACCTTTTAAATCATAGAAGATAGTAGATTTTATTTCCTACTTGACTCTTCTAATTGATTACTTGTTCCGCTGCAGTTAAACTTGATGTTTGTTATATTGTATCAGTTTAACACTGTTTAAGGCTAATGATAATTTATTCTGCATTATCTTGGTCATAATATTTCTTACTGAGTTAGTTGAGCTCACCATTTCTTTCACTGTTCTCTTTAGAAAATGAGAACGTAGCAGGGACTAGTCGGGGAACAGAGTGATGGTCCTAGATGGTGCATTAGTAGTCCTTACTATTCTGTGAAATAGTGTGATAATAATTGTAATGAGGACTCCTTTTGAGTTTTTATACTCTCTAGTAGACAATATTTGTATTCAAACTCACAGTTTTTGTTTTGTCGTATTGTACACGACAGTTGTATTATTAAGTTATATTTGAATTCTGTACCATGTATCTGGCTACTCAAGATGGGTGATGTATACCTATTTTTGGGGGCGTCACAGTTAGTATCAGAGCTTAGGGATATGATCCCTGGCTAAGATGTGAGACTAGAACTAGGAAGGGAGAGACGGAGAATTCCTTCGCTAGTATGACCTACCTAAGTTTATCTATTATTTAATTGGTTGGTCAGAGTATATTGATAATATGTGACATGTTAATTAACCTTTGTTTTGTGGCAGTATTTGAAAATGGCAGCTGAAAATGTCAACAATGGAGTTAATGAGACCGTGGAGACACCTCTAATCACTAACCAGGATAATGTAATATCAGGAGAAGAAGAAATTAGAGATATCTACGTGGTAAGTGAAGAACTAATAGTTTCACCTGAGCTAGTTGCAGAGGTAGCAGCTGAGAGTGAGGAAGAAGAGGAAGAAGAGGAACCTGAGGAGAATTGGTTAGAAGAAGTTTATGATCAAAACTTAGAATTACAAAATCGTGTTCATGAGTTAGAAGAGCAAACTGAAGAACGGCAGGCGGTCGTGGAACAAAGGGATGCAACAATTCAAAATTGTGTTACCCGATATGTGATGCTCAAACAAAATCACGCTTTGGCAGAGTGTAAGATATTAAAATTGGAATCTGAGAATTCAAATATCAAGGATCAGCTGAAAGAAGAAAAAACTGAACGAGTGAGAATGAAGGATGCGTGGGTAAAAGCCGCACGACGTGTTGATATTGTAGAAAGAGACGTCCGATCCAAAAAGGCTAAAATAGATGATATACATTTCTCTTTTTGGACAGCAATTTGGAGAACCCAACATCAAGTTTTGAATTACCCTGTACAGAGTGGTCAATCTCAACTTGATATGGATCGAAGATTGATGATTCAGATCATGAATCAGGAGTACGATGAAGCAGTTGAGGGTGGAATATGCCCTATAGAAAAGTCAATTCCAATGATAATGATGACACCAAATGCTACCCCAGACGAGTCAAAGCCGTGTAGTTCAAGGGAGAGCGGTTGTCATGACTTCCCAACAAGTGAGGAACCTAAATGAAGTTATCGCGGGTAAGCTAATCATAAACCCTTGCGAAGTTTGTACATTATTCGATACCGGTTCTACCCACTCTTGTATTTCACCTAGTTGTGTTCAACGTTTAAACTTGGCTCTTAAGAAATTAGAATTTGACTTATCTGTTGAAACTCTGTTAGGAGGAACCTTCGTTACCTCCACTATTTATAAATCTTGTTCAAATCAACACTTTCATGTTACATGTCGATCTTGTCTCTTTGAAAATACTTGCCTTTGATGCGATTTTAGGAATCGATTGGTTAACTAGTCATCATGCTTTTCGTAAGGTTGTTAGCTTTCGTATTCCTAACCAACCTGTTATGCGAATTCAAAGTAACCAAACCACTAAAGTCAATCATTGTCATATCAAGCCATAAATAAAGAGCCCCGAACCTTTCGTTGTTGACTTCCTTGTGTGGAATGCACCGAAGCCAGACTTTCCGTAGGAGACGTTGTGAATGACAATGACAAGTTGATAGGTATCAATGTGACGTGTTATCCAAGTCTTGGATGAGAGTCACAGTTTTGAATGATATTTCTATTGTTAATAAATTTCTTGACGTATTCTTGAAGACTTTCTGGTCTACCCCAGAGCGTGAAATCGAATTTTGTATTGACCCCAGTACAAAACCCATTTCTTAAACCCTCAAATATTTCTTCAACTAAAATGAACGTATCATGCGCCAAAGACGTTGGCTCGAGCTGTTGAAGATTACGATCGTACCATTCAATATCATCGTGGAAGTACGAACGTGATAGCTGACACATTGAGTAGAAGATCGTATGTGGTTACAAGTGCGAATATACGAACCCACGTGAAGATAACGAATATACGAGTAGAATCGACTTTAATTGATAAAGTTAAAGCCGCTTAAGCTACATACTCAGAGCTGATGAATGTGAAGAAGAAGGTTCAAGAGGGCGTTACTCTAGAAGCAAGAATCGACGAAGAGAGGAAATCTCAACCCTCGATTTAATTGGCCCATTTGAAATCCTCGATTAAGTAGGAGCTGTGGCTAGACTCGTTTTACCGCCAAGTATGTCGCGTGTTCATGTTACGTAAATATGTGGACGACCCGAACCACATTATTAATTTAGAACCGGACGAGATAGCGGGTGATTTAACGTTTGAGGTGATACGTGTTAAAATCTTGGATAAGAAGAATCGTATTCAACACTCAAAGGTTATACCTCAAGAGTTAGAATTTGAAATAAAGTCGAGGTATCCTCACATATTCAACATACCAGGTACGTACGTAAATTTCGAGGGCGAAATTTCATAAGGATGGGAGATTGTGAGACCCCAGATTTTATGAATAAAGATTTAATTTCTCGAAATAAATTTTTTTTAATATTATGGTGTGGATTTAATATAATGTTATAGTTGTGGGTAGTATTTATAAATTTTGCAAAGTATGTAAGTGGTTATATAATATTCGATTGGTCGGGGAATATTCTTTTGTCGAAAAATATCCGTACTACGGTACAATTATTGGTGGACCCCACAACGGAATTTTTGTCAGATTAAGAAAACGACAAAAATATTTTATGAAAATAACGGCGGAAGTTTTACCGTTAACTGTTGAAACACCCGATGTTAAAAGTATAGTTATACGCGTAGTTGCACAGTAGCACACGGTATTGATTATTGATGCTTACGTGAGAAGTCACTCAGTTTTGTTTAATTATTGCCACAGTGTTTGTTTTAAAGTTTGGCGTATTATTTGGACCCCCATTTACCCATTTTTCAAATAATCGGAAGGAAGTTATAATGTGTATATATATATATATATATATATATATATATATATATATATATATATATATATATATATATATATATATTGACATGTATATATGTGTGCATGTGATGTAGTGGGTCTGGTTAAAAGTGTGCCGTAGAAATAAGGGATAATGAAAAGGGAGGGAGAAAATGTGGTGGTAGTGATGTTGTATTAATATTATATATATATTTGTATAAAAAGGTGGGTGGGTGGTGGTGAGATTGATGGATGAATTTGGCCGGTTATGGGAGGATTTTTCAAAGCTTAGACATTATTGCCAAACTTTTCCAAACATGCAGTATTGGCTTGTAAAGTAGGGTGCTTCCTAATTGGTCGAGCTGTTATATTGGCATGTGTTTATTTTTCTAATTGGTCAACTCTTTGAAAATGAATACTGATATGTTGGATCCGTGAAGCTGTGATGTTCCGTATGTGAATTTTTAAAAAATAAATGTTGCGTCCGTTTCTTAATAGTACCCCTTCCATTCTCCTATAAATAGAAGCTCATTCCTTCATTATTTCTTACGAATTCACTAAAACTTTAGAGAGAGAAACTATAGAGAGAAAGAAGAAAAGTTTTTTGCTACTTCACTACTCCGATATCAAGTTTCTTTTACGGTAAGTGATATTATTTATTGTACTCGTAAGGGGTGTTATTCTTTCTTATTCATGAAGAGAACTGTTGTTATTCCATTGCTTATTATTCTGTTGGAATAACCTGTATACGCAGTCTACCCTATACTTGGTGACATTCTTCTATTATTCTGTTGGAACATCATGTCTGTGTGTTTTACACCGGACTTTATTATTATTCTGTTAGAACATCCTGTCTGTGTGTTTTACACCGGACCTGGTTCCGTCTTTAGTATTCTGTGAGAACATCCTGTCGGTGCAAATTTTGCCTGACCTGGTTCCGTTATTATTATTCTGTTTGAATAACTTGTCTATGCAAAGTACCGCATGCATGGTGATTTCTTTTGTTATTCCATTCTTTATTATACTCAGTTGGTTAAAGTTTTGACTTCTATACTCCATGAAATTAGTAGAATATCCTTGATATTTGCGCTTCATCCAGTATCTTTTCATGAAAATATTCTTCTGAGCATTCTTGAATTTTACTGCACAAAGCAGTATCATGTTGACAACTTGGACGTTATTAGTTCCTGAATAAATTAATTCTTGAACTTTTTTTATTGAATTCTTATATCATTGTCATCATCATCATGTTTATATTTTTTTAAAGTCATCTGTGGCCTGTAGTGCATAGATGGACTTGGTATGATTATGACCAGGGATTATTCGGTATAATCATGACCGTAATGTTACAAATGATGTGGTAAAAGTCCTCATTGGCCCGTAGTGCATTGATGGACAGTTATTGGCATGATCATGACTATTAATGAATACACAAATATTCTTGGCCTGTAGTGCATGGATAATTGTGGTCGTGATACTAAAGAATATCCTTGGCCGTAGTGCAGGGGTGATTCGATGATGGGAATTATTTATTAAGCTGAGTCCCAGCGATAAAAGTCATGAAAAACCTTTTAAATCATAGAAGATAGTAGATTTTATTTCCTACTTGACTCTTCTAATTGATTGCTTGTTCCGCTGCAGTTAAACTTGATGTTTGTTATATTGTATCAGTTTAACACTGTTTAAGGCTAATGATAATTTATTCTGCATTATCTTGGTCATAATATTTCTTACTGAGTTAGTTGAGCTCACCCTTTCTTTCACTGTTCTCTTCAGGAAATGAGAACGTAGCAGGGACTAGTCGGGGAACAGAGTGATGGTCCTAGATAGTGCATTAGTAGTCCTTACTATTCTGTGAAATAGTGTGATAATAATTGTAATGAGGACTCCTTTTGAGTTTTTATACTCTCTAGTAGACAATATTTGTATTCAAACTCACAGTTTTTATTTTGTCGTATTGTACACGACAGTTGTATTATTAAGTTATATTTGAATTCTGTACCATGTATCTGGCTACTCAAGATGGGTGATGTATACCTATTTTTGGGGGCGTCACAACTTTTTTCTGGTTTGAAGAAGAAATAAAAAAAACAAAATCTACAACTTTCTTGTTCTTTGTTCGTTCTTCAATAAAATTCTAAATCTTGTCATTAATACCATGAACGCCACCACGGACACCAAGCCGCACTCGGCTCCTAAAACCCATTAACTGAGATATAGAGAAGGAAGCTTACCAAGAGAGATGATGATGGATCTCAAAGATTCTAATTTATTTTTTCAGTGATTGCAATAGTTGATTGTGGTGGCATGCTTACTTGATTTCTCTTAGAGCGAGACAAAATCTATGGTGGGCAAGGGTGTTGATGATGGGTTTCTAACTTTCTATTATGGAGAGGAGAGAGAAGGATGAAGAGGAAAAGAAATGGCTACAGGACGGTGGTAGTGTTGTGTTCTTTTGGATATGGGGTTAAACATTTCATCATTCATTTGGATCTAGATTTGCATTTGATTGTTCTTAGCTTTGATGAAAATTGAGATATAAGTGTTATAATGTTATTATAGTGATTTGACTTTTTTACCCTTAGACATTTAATAAATATAAAACATTATTTGAAATAATAATTTTTAATTATGTGTAGGCTTGATTAGCCAAGCGGGGTCAAGATAATTAATTTATAACGTGGAAGGTCTAATCGAACGAAAGTAGAAAAAATTGATAGTTTAATGACTTTATTGAAAAATTTGAAAAGTTGATAGTAGAAAAAAATTAATAGTTTATGGTAATAATTTATATTTAAACCAATTTTAATATATCATTTAAATTTTAAATAAATTTCCTTCCAAAATTTTCAAATTTTGGAAGGAAATTTTTTAAAAATAATATCCTTTTCTCTCTCATTAGAAAAATCACAAATAAGTGACTTATGATTTTTATTCTTTAAATTTCTCTGCTGCTTCTTCTTTTCTCTCCTTTTTAAAGAGACACCGTTAGTTCTAAAATTGTTCTTCAATTGGTAAAATTAACACATTCATTTTTCTAATTGACAAAATTTAGCCAGCAAGTTGATTTTTTACCTAATTTTCTCAAATTTATCCATGTGCAAGATATGTTTCATTTTAATAAGGACATAATGTCAGTCATTAAACTCAATTCAAAAAATTATTAACAACAGTTTAAAATATTAGAAAAACAAAACTAAACCATTTAAAAAAAAAGCATATGTCAGTTTAAAAAACAGAAAATGTTTTCATTTAGAAAATATAAACACAATTTTCATATTGAAGTTTGAAATTTAAAATTTGTTCATCAACAATAGATAACATTCTTCATCAGCTACACATAAGGGTGTAAACGAACCAAGTCGAACCAAGTATTGAGTTGCTCAAATTTGGTTCACAAAATTTATCGAGTATAAAATAAGGCTTGATTGAGGCTCATTTAGCTACCGAGTTGAGCACGATTCTGATTCGAGCCCGAGCAGTTTGAACTTTTCGAACAAATATGATCCGAATATCAATAGAAAATTACAATTTGAGGATGTTCGAGTAATTTAGTGAACTTTAAAATTTGCTCATATTTGACTCATTTATATTTTGAGTCGAGCTCGAATCGAACTTTTAGTCGAGCGAGTATGAATCGAGCACGAACTGTTTGTTCATTTTACAGCCTTAGCTACATATCTTGTTTTTCACCTTTTCTCCTTTACTATTTCATCCCTCGTCTTTAATAGAAATTCTGACGATAAATCAGGTTGAAGACTTGAAGGTTACATCTATCTTTTAATCTTGATACACATATATGAATATGAAGAGAGAGGGATTGAATTTGAATTCATGGCGACTAATTGAAATAACGGTATATTCTGCTATGCACCCAAATTGTTTTACTTTAACCTAAAAAACATGATATATACCCCTAAATTTTCATTCTCAATCTGCCTTATTTTACATTTGTTGGTATTAAGTTTTTCAATCATGCTTGTTTCATACCTATGGGCATTGAAACTCGACTGATATCATTTTAGTACTTTGATGATAAAAGAATCTTATAAAAAACTACTTACAAAATAATATGGCTAGTTGTGGTTGTGGTTATGGTTGGTTGCTTGCTATCATTAGGTCCACTCATATATGGTGGGTAAATTAGTTTTTGTATGTTTTTTTCGTCACCGTAATAGGGACACTAACTATACACAAAATTTGTGAACATATTTTCAACTTATATATGTATAACATATCTAAAAATCATAACGATCCAACAGTCGAATTAAGATATATAACCCATACAATATATCTTAAAATATAAAAATTTATTTTTAGATTTTTAACGCTTACATTCAATCAAATTATATTTGTTTATATAAATTTATGTCCTCTTTCTGATTATCATGACTATTAATTTCATGTCTCTATTTTGATCAAAAATAATCTCTAATTTAAAAACCTGTTGATTGATTTCACAATCAATATATGCGTGCAAGTATACACGGTCAACAAGTAATAAAGTGAAAGTAGAGTATCGTTTTTACGAGGAATTATTTAATAAAAATACCAAATACTAGTTCTTAATCAAACTAATTTAATTTAAACAATCGATTTAACGTTCTGAATTAAAATATATAATTAAACTACTACTACTACCACTAGTTGAAAATCAGGTTATGGAGATTTAAGATCACAACTTCACGTATTGCTTCACTTATATTAAAACACTTCTTATTAATTATGCTCACTATTCTGGATTGTTAATCAGGAACTTATTTAGTATTTATAACCACCTTCCAATACATTACAAACATATTAATCCAAATTCATAGTTGATAGAATTGAATCAAACACCCTAATTAACTAATTCACTATATTCATATGTGAATTACAATTAAAAAGGATTTAAAGTACATGTTCCCTGTCAGATTATATGAGGCATAAATGTATATCCTTATCCTAAACACAAATCATGAATTCCATCACCATGCAGAAAACACAATCACATGCTATTATGATCAGATTTGAATCTATATTTCATCTCCCGAATTCATATAGATTATCATGATAATTGTTAGCTAGACAATTAAACGCAATCATAATAGACAATCCATAGAATAGATCACAGGAATTAACAGAGAAGCATACTAAAATAAGCTATGCAATAAGATCCATTGCAATCTTAAGCAAGAATTAGCTCTTAATCATTGAGTTAAAATCAAGAATTCACAACTGAATAGACATTAAAAGATAAAAGTAAGAATAGAGAAGAGAATAAAATCTATTGTCAGAAGTCTTGAGACTCCTCTTCCGTTCCTACTTTGAATCTTCAGTGTTCTTCAAGTTGCTTCAATCCCCAAAGACTAATTAAGAACTAGGGTTTTACCTAAATCTAATCTATTGTGTCTCTAATCTAATCTACTATCTAATAATATATATCTAAGCCTTCCATCATGTATTTATAGGTTACAAGTCCAATTTCTAGCTTAGGAGGAAACCCAATCCAATTTGGAGTCAAAAAAGTATTAAAATTCGCCCAAAAACACATCCCAACTTGATCTGCCCCAACCCCAGTGTCCCGGCGCTGCTCACGGCACTGGAAATTTACCTCTGGGTGCCCCGACACTGCAAATGTACTAGAAATGGGTGCCCCAGTGCTGGACTCTTTTCGAGAATTTTCTACTCTTATGTCCTTTGGAAAAATGGCCATAACTTTTTCGTTCGAACTCCGATTTAAATGATTCAAGATGTTACAGAAAGAGAAGACGTAGATCTACAACTTTTATTCTTTGAGTGTTTTGAAATAAGGATGAAGTAATGCTGAAATTGGCCCTGAAGTGGCTGATATGTAAATGGCAAGCCGAAAATGCGAATCTAGCCAACCCAAACGTCGATCCAAGTAACTTTTATCCTAATTCCTACAAAACAAAGTAAAACATGCATGAATAGACACAAACACTTACAAATTTTCAAAAGATTAAGCTCAAATGCACTTAATTAATGGGTATAAAACTCACTCATCAAATACCCCTAAACTTAAACCTTTGCTTGTCCTTAAGCAAAACAAACCAATGTTATGCATAACAAAACCAAACATGATGCACATGTAAACTATAATCTACAATCCTATGAATCTGGCAACAAAGCAGTATGAGTTTCAACAATATGCCTCAAAGATATCCTTAAGAAACGCAAACAGAACATCCAATCAATGCAAATTAAAAACTGAAACCACTCTGGCAATCTAAACCCATCATAGCCCATGTAGTGTGTGTGTCATTGTTTACTTATTCCAACCAACTAAAGACCAAACTGGATTTCATAATTTGTTTTTTAAGAGGAAAAATTCACCATTCAAAGCAATTATTTCTGTAAATACAACAATTCCATCCAAAATCACATATTTACCAAGCTCGAGGGTTCCTATGAAGTTTTATTCCTACTTCATTTCTTCACGAGTGCGTGTTACGCTCTATCCCGTGTTAAAACAAAACAAAACAAAATTAATTGTGCAATGTCTGATTCTCTTAGGCTTTTCAGAACTACCCATTTAGTGAGCTTTCGACCAACGACTCCCAAACCAGATGGTCTTAGGACGCTGAGTGTAGAGACATCCCCTAGGGCTTACTTGTTTGTTTGAGTAGTAAAGGCCACAGAACTAAATAAGTCAATATAATAATGCATATATAAATATTTTTCTTGATTTTTCTATTTTTTCTTTATTTTTTCTATTTTTTTTAATATCTATTCCCCATAGATTCCCCCAAACTTGTTTATTTAGTTCCTTTTAGCCTTCATGTCAACATTTACAAATGTCATTAATATTTGAACTTTAACTTTTCCCCTAGAAGATAATTATGAACTCCTTTGATCCAAATTAGTTAAAATAAGTAAATCCACGTGCTAACTAGTTACACAGGCTTCAGAAAAACTTAGATTACCATCATGATTCAATTTAGAGGTAAGTTCCAACTATCAATTCTGTTCAAATTAACATAAAATATGTGACGCTGCGAAAATAGGTCCACACAACCCATTTTGAGTTGCCAAAAACAAAACTACTGACGCAAACTTTCCTATTTCAACTATTGAACTGTCGCACAAAATACGACGACACATATACTGTGAGTTTCAATACAAATATTGTAACATATATAATACGACAATATTCATACTTAAATTATTACAATGCCATATAAAATACAGCAACAAATATTTCAAGTCCTCAAAGGAACACGAGAAGATTTATGTCCTCCTCATTCAAATGGGGTGCATTTTTTTTACGCTTCCAAATTCGGGTTCACATCACCCTATTTGGTTCACCAAAATCAACAATTAAATGACGTATAAAATACGACACATACATTTTAAGTTCTCAGTATAATTATTATGCCACACTATTCTATAACTTGATGAGAATTACGACTAATTCGAAACACCACTTTATACCCATATTTTCTCTGCTAGTCCCAACTACACTTTTATTTCCTGAAAGAAATTGTGAAGTAAAATGGTGAGCACAAATAGCCCACTAAAGAATATCATGACTAAGATAATTAAATTATCAATAATATTCATCAGTAATAAATCAAATATTTAGAACATATGGTAGATGATAAAAAAATTTAACCATAATTGCAGCGGAATCAACTATCCATTAGAAGAATCAAGTAGAACATAATGTCTACTATCTTCTTCAAATTAAAAATTCAGCATCACTATTTTATTCCTGTAATATCAATCCACAGTTCTTCGTTGTACCCAAGATAAAGAGAACTTCCACCACCAGTGTGACACCCCCAAAATAGGTATACATCACCCATTCTGAGTTGTCAAATACATGACACAAAATTTAAAATACATACTTAATTATACAACTGTCATGTAAATACGACAAAACATAGCTGAGAGTTTTAACACGAATATTGTCTTCTAGACAATATCTAAACTCAAATGGAGTCCTCATTACAATTATTATCATACTATTTTATAAAATAGTGAGGACTACTACAGCCCCCATCTCGAACCGTCACTCCATTTCTCGACTAGTCCCGACTACGTTCTCATTTTCTGAAGAGAACAATGAAAGCAAAAGGGTGAGCTCAACTAACTCCGTAAAGAATATTATGACTAAGATAATACAGAATAAATTATCGTTAGCTTTCAACAATGTTAAACTGATAGAATATAATAAACAACAAGTTAAACTGCAACGGAACAAGCAATTCACTAGAAGAGTCAAGTAGAGCATGATATCTACTATCTTCTATGATTTAAAAAGTTTATCATCAATTTTATCACTGAGACTCAGCTTAATAAATAATCCATATAACTGAATTATCTATGCACTATGGGGATATTCATTAGTATCACATCCACGAATCATCCATGTACTACGGGCCAAGGATATTCGTTATTATCACCAGCGATTATGATCATGTCAACAACTGTCCATCAATGCACTATGGGCCAATGAGAACTTTTACCACATCATTTGTAACATTACAGGTCATGATTATACCGAATAATCCTAGTCATAATCATACCAATCAACAGTTCATCCATGCATTACGGGCCAAAGATGACTTTCATCACAATATAAGCATGAGGATGATGACAATGATATAAAAATTTAATTAAATGAAAGCAAGGATAAATTTTAAAGATTTATAATTTAATTTATCCAGAATTTAATAATGTCCAAATTGTCAATATGATACTGTTTTGTGGAGTAAAATTCAAGAATAATATTGTATCAAAAATAATTTAGATCGAAATAAAATCAATTTTTGTCATGAATAGTACCCCGGGTGAATAGTACCAAAGTGAATAGTACCCCGGGAATAGTACTTTGGGAATAGTACTCCGTGAATAGTACCCCGACATAAAAAGATTAAAATTATCAAGAATGTTCAGAATAATATTTTCGTGAAAAGATACTAGATGAAGCACAAATTTCAAGGATATTCTACTAATTTCATGGAGTATAGAAGCAATACTTTAACAAAATGAGTGTAGAATTCGGAATCTAAAAATAAATAATATTACTTACATACTACAGAGTATGAAAAAAAATATTATTTCTTACGAATATTGAACAAAAATAATATCTCTTACAACTGTCGAACGAAAAAAATATTCCTTACGAATATTGAACGAAGATAATATTTCTTACGAATATTGAATGAAAATAAGATTCCTTATGAATATTGAACGAAAATAATATTTCTTACGAATACGAAAAATAATATCGTAAGCGAATATGAAATAAATAATACCCCTTACCTTTAAAAGAGAGTACTTCTGACTGGTATAGTGGGAATATTTTTCAAGAAAACTTGCACTGTTTTCTATACTCAAAGCTTCCTTAAACTTTAAAGATATACGCTCAATATTATAAAAGAAGAATTCTCTGATTCTAGTGTGATTTTCAATTCTAAACTAAGCATCCTATTTATAGGAGAATAAAAGGATACTATTTAGGAAAAATCACGGACTGCACAATGGGGTTCACGGGCGAAATTCAAATTCGTCTGAATAATTTCATTTTTTATTATGCAGACACTATGCATAATAAAATATAATATATTCTATTTTTCATAAAAAAATAAAACTTATAATAATAATAATAATAATAATAATAATAATAATAATAATAATAATAATAATAATAATAATAATAATAATAATAATAATAATACTCCCTCCCGACCAAGTAACCCATTTCCCCCCTCCCCACCACCAAAACAATTTATATATATATATATATATATATATATATATATATATACACACACACACACACACATATATATAAAACAAAATTGAGATAACTTCTACCGATAATTTTAAAAAATGGGTAAATGGGAGGTCCATATAATAAGCCAAATTTACAACAAATATGTGACGCCCCCAAAATAGGTCCACACGACCCATTTTGAGTCGCCAGATATCACACTACAGAAATCAAATACAAACTTCATTTATACAACTGTTGAACTGTCGTGTAGAGTACAACAACACATAAGCTGTGAGTTTTAATACAAATATATGTAACTCTCATGGTGCCTCGATCACAACACCTTACAATGGTACTTTACATAAAAGTATAATCAATAATTATTTTAAAAATTAAAATATTTAGAAAATACTCAAGGAAACCTTCGTACATGGGAGGCCATGCATCTAAGTTATGATAGATATCATATGACTCGAGAATTATCCTTGGTTGACCCAATAGTCTCCAAAGAAAAACGAACATATTACTATTATGTTCTTTCCAATGGTGAGTTTTCTCTTGACATATAATTATCTCCATTGTCTCCAATTAAGAATTATACTTAAACCAAACTCTAGGATTATATAGGTAGTGTTCGTAGATATACTCAGCAATTGGATGTGCACAACCTTGTCTTATGATAACACGAAGTCGTATGTCATTAGACATCTCGTATGATAATGGCAAAACACCCTTCCAAAGTTGGGTTCACCTCACCCTATATGATTCACCAAATATAACTATTAAATGTAGTATAAAAATACAACACATTTATCTAAAGTTCTCAATAAAATTATTTTCATACTGTTTAGGGAGAACCTCAACAGCTATAGACCAACGTTCTAATCTCCTGTTACCTCCGCTCGACCCAGCTACACTATTATTACCTGAAAGGAATTATGAAGCAAAAGGGTGAGCACAACTAGCCCAGTAAAGATTATCATCACTAAAGATAATTAAATTATCAATAGCCTTCGTCAATAATAAATCAGAGATTTAGAACATATGGTAGCTGATAAAACCTTTCAACCATAGTTGCAGCGGAACGAGCAATCCATTAGAAGAGTCAAATAGACCATAAAGTCTATTGTCTTCTCCATGTTAGAAGTCCACCAACAATTTTTTATCCCTGGAACATCAATCAACAATTCCTGTCCACAATCATGTGAATGACTCATAATCATAATTGTGGTTCTAAATTCCTCTTCGCATCCAGGACGAAGATAATTTTCATCACCTGTCTTTACCTGAAACATCAAAGATCCTGGTTATACCAAATCACAGTTCCTGTTCATAATCATACTAATAAATTCATCTTTGCACTACGGGCCAAAAATATTCATTAACAGTTCATCCTTGTACTACATGCTAAAGACATGCAACTGTATTTTAGAATAGTCAAGTAGAACATGATATTTACTATCTTCTACGAATTAAAAGTTTATTATCAATATTTTATCGCTGAGACTCAGCACAATAAACAATCTACATCACCGAATTATCCATGCACTACAGGCCAAGGATATTCATTAGTATCACGACCACGAATTATTCATGCATTACGGGCCAAGGATAATTATGTTTTCATCAACGGTCATGATCACGTCATAAAACAATTCATCTTTGCACCCTTGGACGAAGAGAACCCATGGTCATGATTATACCAAAAACTGTCCATCAATGCACTACGGGCCAATGAGAACTTTTACCATATCATTTGTAACATTATGGTCATGATTATACAGAATGATCCCAGGTCATAATCATACCAATCAACAGTCCATCTATGCACGTAAGCCAAAGATAACTTTCATCACAATACAAGCATGAGGATGATGACAATGATATAAGCATTAATCAAACAAAATTAAGGATAAATATTAAAGACTTTAAATTTATCCAGAGTTTAAAAATATCCAAATTGTTAACATGATACTGCTTTGTAGAGTAAAGTTTAAGAATAATATTCATTTATCAAAAATAATTTAGACAGAAAAGAAATATATTTTTTGGGTGAATAGTACCCCGTGAATAGTACCTTATGAATAGTACTTCGGGAATAGTACCTCGTAAATAGTACCCCAGCATGAAAAGTATCCCAAATACCCGAGTGAATAATATTTGAATGAAAAATAATCGGGTGAATAGTAACTCGTGAATAGTAACTCGTGAATAGTACTTCGACACGAAAAGTGCCTCGAATACCCGAGTGAATAATATTCAGGTGAATAGTAGCCCGTAAAGAGTAATTCATGGATATTAACTCGTGAATAGTACTCATAAAAGGAAAATACAAAAGAAAACGATATTCCATGACGAGTACAAAAGAAATGATATCTCATACGAGTATAATATAATATACGAAATTGCAAATGGATTTTCACCCGCCATGCGATAATCCATGTAAACATATCATTTCCACAATTTAATAAAGAATGAATACGAAGGGTCATTCACCATGTATGCGGTAGTCCGCGTAGACATGTTATTTCAATAGAATAATAAAGAATGGAATAGAAGAATTTTACCATGCATGCGGAAGTCCGCATAGACAGGTTATTCCAACATAATAATAAATAATGGAATAACAACTCTTACGAGCATTGAAAGAAAATAACTTTCTTCATGAATACGAAAGAAATAATACCCCTTACGAGTATTGAACAAAGATAATATTCCTTACGAATTACGAAAAATAATATTGTAAGAGAATATGAAATAAATAACACCCCTTATTGAAAGAAAATAACTTTCTTCACGAATATGAAAGAAATAATACCCCTTACGAGTATTGAACGAAGATAATATTCCTTACGAATTACCAAAAATAATATTGTAAGAGAATATGAAATAAATAACACTCATTACCTCAAAAGAAGACTGAATACTGGAATAGTGAAGTAGCAGACTTCTCTTCTTCTTTCTCTCTATAGCTTCTCTCTCTATAATTACTCTTATGAGTCTTAGTGAATTAGTGAGAATGAAGGAAGAATGAGCTTCTATTTATAGAAAAACATAGTTTCGATAATTGCACATTTTGGGGCTCAAAATATTACAATATAATACCTTTATCTTTTCCTTCATTTTTAATTTAGTCCTGCAAGTATTATCAAACTTGCACCACCTCCCCTAATAGTATATCATGTGAATCAATAGTACAATCATGTGACTCAATAGTTTTATACATGTGAAAAAATAATTACAGTATAGTACCTTCATCTATACCTCCATTTTTAATTTAGTCATGCAAGTATTATCAATCTTGCACCACCTCCCCTAATAGTACATGCATGTGAATTAATAGTACATACATGTGAACACATAGTTATAAGCATATGAATTAATAGCAATAAATTGCTCATTTTTCCGATTAATTACCCGATTGGTCAATATAACCTCCAGATATCAATTATTATCAGAATAGATGTCGATTTCCACTAACACTAATAATTCCAACACAATAAAAATATCAATTTCATCTTTAATCAATACGAACTTATTCATCATTAATATTATAACTCACAATATTTAACAACCGGATCATTCCCAGGAAAGAGGGGGCTTTCCGATAAGGATTTCTCCCTATTGGCGCGCAATTAGGCCACCAAACCTCTCCTTGACATAACTTTCTAGATATTATCAATATTACAAATAATAATATGAATATCTTTGTCGTCTCAATTATTGATTTAATAATATAAAATATTATACAGATAATATTGTGACAATAATTGAATCAATAAAATCAGATATATTATGCAGCAATTACTGTAGCAATAATTGAGTATAACTGAGTGACTTCTCACGTAAGCATCAATAATCAATACCGTGTACTACTATGCAACCACGCGTATTACTGTACTTTTATCACCGATTATTTTATGACAACTTGTTTACTTTAAAAATTTTTCACATATCACCCTTAACTTTAACCTTTTATCAATTTAACCATTTACTAAATAGAATAATAATTATAGGAAAATTGAATACTTCTATTTCATAAAATTCGGGATCTCACAAAATATTTCATAAAATACCCCTCTATTTATCTCAATTCACTCGGCTTTTAAAAACACATTTTTAAACAACAATTATTCATCAATACTATACCTTGCAATATTTACAATCAGATCATTCCTAGGAAAAAAAAGGACTTTCTGATAAGGATTTCTCCCTATTGGCGCGCAATTAGGTGACCAAACCCCTTTTCTCGACAGAACTTTCTATACATTGTCAATAATGCAAATAATAATATGAATAACTTTGTCGTCTCAATTATTGATTTAATAATATAAAATATTATGACAATAATTGAATTAATAACGTGAGATATTATGCAGTAATTACTATGATAATAATTGAAATAAACCGAGTGATTTCTCACGTAAGCATCAATACTCAATACTGTGTACTACTATGCAACTATGTGTATTACTGTACTTTTATTACTGGATATTTCAATAATTAATGTAAGACCCCGAATTTTATGAAATAAAAGTATTCAATTTTTCTTATAATTACAATTCAGTAAATGGTTAAATTGATAAAAAGTTAAAGTTATGGGTGAAATGTGAAATTTTTTCAAAATAAACAAGTGGTTATAAAATAATCATTATTGTCGGGGAATATTCGTTGGTCGTGGAATATTCTTTCTGTCGGGAAATATTCGTATGACGGCGCAGACATTTGTGGGCCCCATAACGAATAACTGTCGGATGAAGATAACGACAAAATTAAATTTTTTATAATTAACGGCGTAGTTGTTACCGTTAACACTGTTGGAATACCCGGTGGTTAAAATATAGTAATACGCGTTATTGCACAGTAGCACACGGTATTGCACAGTATTTTTGAAATTATTGATTCTTACGTAAGAAGGCACTACTGAATAATTGTCACAGTAATTACTGTTCAATATTTTATTTTATTGATTCAATAATTGCTGCGTTGATATTTTATATTATTGTTGTTTCAATAATTGTTGTTGCACATCATCTCCATTATCAGATCAATAATTCATATTATTTAAATAATATTATTAGATAACATTATTGGCAATATCTAGAAAGTTCTGTCTAAGGAGAGGTTTGGTCATCTAATTGTGTGCTAGTAAGGAGAAATCCTTATTGGAAAGCTCTCTCTTTCCTGGGAACGGCCTAGTTGTCATTATTGTGATTCTGCAATATTATGTGTGAATAATTAATTATTAATTTTTATGATAAGAAAATATTTATTTGATGTAGATATAAATAATGGATTTATTTATGTGGTTATAAATGAAGGAATTAATATTGAGGTGTTTTATCAGTATTTTGTCGGATTGGAGGTATTAAAAGATCAAATCGGTGTTCTTAAAGCTATATTGCGTGAGTTATAATTTTGATCTAACCGTTGGATCATTGTAATTTTTGGGTAGGTTATACATATATGAGTTAAGTATATGTCCACAAATTTTGAACCGTTGAAAATTAACGCATGATTTGTTATGAATTTTAAAAGGTGTCGAAACGATGTTTAAAATCATCCGTTTGTGAATTTCGAATATTTTCGGTCTAGAATTTGGAAAAACTTTCTTCAGCAAAGTTGTAGAGAATTCGATTTCAGTCAGAATGGACATAAAATTCGTATTTTTCTGATAAATGGATTATTTTCTATGAATTATTGAAGTTTCAGAAAATAAAATGATTTTTATTAAATTTGGGTAGGACCCATTTTGGTTGGTGTACAAAAATGTGCTAGAATTGTTTTTTCAAATGTGGTGGCTGGTCATTGATGGCTGGTGTGGTGGCGTAGGAGATGAGAAAATAATAATAATAATATTATATTTTATTAATTTAGTCTCCTTTGGCGTTCTAGCATTTTCCTATAAATAGGTGTTTATGTTAGAATTGAAAAACATACCAGAAACAAGTTTTCTTTCTCTCTATATTGTCAAGTATATTCTAGCGAGTATTTAGATACTTTGAGAGTTGTTATTCAGTGCAAGTTTCTTTCAGCCTTATACCGATCAGAAGTACTGCTCTTTTGAGGTAAGGGATTTTAAGGGTTATTATGTTTTTCAGTTCGTAATTCTTCTGACCTTCAGAAAATTCTGAAAAAATTTAAAATGATATTTTGATGAGTTTTATTGATTGTGTTTAAAAATGATGATTTTTGAATGTATAGATTAAGAGTTATGAATTTTACGGGAAAAAACTATTTTAAAAGTAACCGCTTATAACTCCTTGCGGTTAACTCTAAAATTGATGAAATTTTTATTGGAAGTATATCTATATAATATCAGTGTACTATGTGAATTTTGGAATTTTTGGATAAAAGTACAATTTATGATAAATGTCTAAATATTCGGCGGTTTTGGCCATATGAAAAATAGTAAATGAGTTTTAAAAATTTTGAGAAAAATATATGTTCAATATGGGACTATATTCTGCTAAATCCCAGAAAAAAAATATTTTTGGAACTGATTTGGTATTTTTCATGAAAATAGACTAGTTATGAGTAAATGAATTAAATATGTTATGTAAAGTAAGAAAGTAGGTAAATAGGATTTTATGGCTTGAGAATCCTATATGATGTATATGCAGATTTTTGATGAGGGTTTTGGTTATTGGTGATGAAATCTTATGAGTTTGGCATTTTAGAATGATTTAATGCATTATTTTAGTAAAGTGTATTTTATTGTGGAATTTCTACCTTTTCATGTCGAGTTACTATTCATGAGTTACTATTCACGAGTTACTATTTACGACAAAATATATTTCTTTTTCTGACCAAATTATAGTTGATTTATGAATATTACTCTTGAGATTAAATCTATATGTTGATTATATTGATTTTATTATCATATATAATATTTTTATAACCTTAATAATAATATTTCTCTTTGACTTGAGTGTAAAGATGGGTAGATTTTTGGTATGATCATGACTATGGGTTTCCTTTGGTCAGTAGTGCAAAGTTGAATTGTTGACTGGTATGATTATGACCATTGAATTTATAATTAAATATCTTTAGCTTAAGTGCAAAGGTGAATTGATCAAAATGGTTATAATTATTGTTTATATAAATTCTGAAATGATTATATATTTCTTTGAGATATTAATATATTTGGCCTGTAGTGCAAATATGAACTGTTGATAAATATATTTGGCCTGTAGTGCAAATATGAACTGTTGTTGAATATCTTTGGCCTGTAGTGCAAAGATGAACTGGTGATGAATATCTTTGGCCCATAGTACGAAGATGACCTGTGGTTGAATATCTTTGGCCTGTAGTGTAAAGATGAATTGTTGATGAATATCTTTGGCCAGTAGTGCAAAGATGAACAGGTGTTGAGATGAACATGACCAACTGGTGATACAAATGAATATCTTTGGCCGTAGTGCAAAGATGAAGTTATTAGTATGATTATGAACAGAAAATGTGATTTGGTGTAACCATGATCTTTGATGTTTCAGGTAAAGATATGTGATGAAAATTATCTTCGTCCTGGATGAGAAGAGGAATTTAGAACTACAATTATGATTATGAGTTATTCATATGATTGTGGACCAGAATTGTTAATTGATGTTACAGGGATAAAATATTGTTGGTGGATTTTTAACATGGAGAAGATAATAGACTTTGTAGTCTATTTGACTCTTCTAATGGATTACTCGTTCCGCTGCAACTATGGTTGAAATTTTTATCATCTACCATATGTTCTAAATCTCTGATTTAATTCTATTGAAGACTATTGATAACTTATTTATCTTTAGTCGTGATATTCTTTACTGGGCTAGTTGTGCTCACCCTTCTGTTTCACAATTCCTTTCAGGTAATAAGAGTGTAGCTAGGTCGAGCGGGGGTAACAGGGGAATAGAATGGTGGTCATCATTTAGTAGTTATATTTGGTGAATCATCTAGGGTGAAGCGAACCCAATGTTGGAAGGGTATTTTGCCATTATCATACAAGATGTCTAATGACATACAACCTCGTGTCATCATAAGACATGATTGTGCTCATCCACTTGCTGAGTATATTTACGAGCACTACCTATATAATCTTGGTGTTTGTTTGAAGTATAATTCTCAATTAGAGACAGAGGAGATAATGATAAGTCAAGAGAAGACTCACCATTGGGAAGAATATGATAGTAATCTTCTCATTTTTCTTTGGGGTATATTGGGTTAACCAAGGATAATTCTGTGGCCATATGATATCTATCACAACCTAGAAGCATGGCCTCCCATGTACGAAGGTTTTCTTGAGCACTTCCCAAAGATTCTAATTTCTAAAACAGTTTTTGACTATACCTTTATGTAAGGTATCATTGTGAGGTGCTGTCCACGATTGGGACATGAGTCACATTTGGTATATATTTGTATCCAAACTCACAGCATATGTGTTGTTGTATTTTGCACGACAATTGTTGTAATAAAGTTGTAGTTATTTTCTGTACCATGTATTTGGCGACTCAGAATAGGTTGGATGGAACGGACCTGTTTTGGGGTTGTCACAATTAACGGTAAAACTTTTACCGTTATTTTCATAAAAAGATATTTATGTCGTTTTCTAACTCCGACAGTAATTCCGTTGTGAGGTTCACCAATGATTGTGCCATCGTACGAATATTCCCTGTTAAAACGAATATTCCCCGACCAATCGAATATTTTATAACAACTTGCTTACTTTACAAAATTTATAAATATTACCCACAACTATAACATTATATTAAATCCACACCATAATATTCAAAAATATATTTCGAGAAAAATTTATCTTTATTCATAAAAGTTGGAGTCTTACAACCTCCCCTTCTTACGAAATTTCATCCTCGAAATTAATGTACGTACCTGGTATGACGAAGAGGTGAGGATACCTTAATTTTATTTCAGATTCTAACTCCTAGGTCATTTTCTCAACATCGTGGTTTCTCCACAAAATATTGACTTGAGGTATAACCTTGGAGCGTAGAATATGTTTCTTCTTATCTAATATTTTAACATGTACCTCTTCATACATTAAATCTTCCGCTATCTTGTCCTGTTCTAAATCAATAATGTGGTTCGGGTCTTCCACATATTTACGTAACATAGATATGTGAAAAATGTTATGAACACGAGACATACTTGGCGGTAAGGCGAGTCTATAGGCCACAGTTCCTACTTGATTGAGGATTTCAAATGGGCCAATGAATCGAGGATTGAGCTTCTCTCTCTTTCCAAATTTTGTAACTCCTTTCAATGGAGCAACACGTAACAACACAAAACTGAGTGACTTATCACGTAAGCCTCAATAATCAATACCGTATACTACTATGCAACCACACGTATTACTGTACTTTTACTACCGAGTAGTTCAACAGTATTAACGGTAAAACTTCCACCGTTATTTTCACAAAATATTTTTGTCGTTTTCTCAATCCGACAATAATTTCGTTGTGGGGTCCACCAATAATTGTGCCGTCGTACGAATATTCCCCGACAAAAATAATATTCCCCGACCAATCGAATATAATACAACAACTTGCATACTTTGTAAAATTTATAAATACTACCCACAACTATAACATTATCTCAAATTCACACCATAATATTTAAAAAAATATTTTGAAAAAAATAAATCTTTATTTATAAAATCTGGGGTTTCACAATCTCTCCTCCTTATGAAATTTCGCCCTCAAAATTTACGTACGTACCTGGTATGCCGAACAGATGAGGACACTTCGTCAGATTCTAACTCTTGAGGTATAATCTTTGAGTGTTGAATACATTCTAGGATTTTAACAGGTACATCTTCATACGTTAAATTATCCGCTATCTCGTCTGGTTCTAAATTAATAATGTGATTCGGGTCGTCCACATATTTACGTAACATCAATACGTCAAAAATGTTATGAACATACGACATACTTGGCGGTAAAACGAGTCTATAAGCCACAATTTCTACTCGATCGAGGATTTCAAATGGGTCAATTAAATCGAGGGTTGAGATTTCCTCTCTTCATCGATTCTTACTTCTAGAATAACGCCCTCTTAAACCTTTTTCTTCACATTCATCAGCTCTTAGTATGTAGCTTGAGCGACTTTAACTTTATCGATTAAAGTCGATTCTAATCGTATATTCGTTATCTTCACGTGGGTCCCTAGAGTCTTTAACTCTATCTTCATCATTTGTAAGTTATACGAAATGGGTCTTTGTGTTAACAACATCTCACTCGCATACGATCTTCTACTCAACGCGTCAGCTACCACGTTCGCACTTCCACGATGATATTGAATGGTACGATAGTAATCTTCAACAGCTCGAGCCAACGTCTTTGGCGCATAATACGTTCGTTTTAGTTGTAAAAATATTTAAGGGTTTAAGAATGGGTTTTGTACTGGGGTCAATACAAAATTCGATTTCATGCTCTGGGGTAGGCTAAGAAGTCTTCAAGAATACGTCAGGAACTTTATTAATAATAGAAATATCGTTCAAAACTGTGACCCTCATCCAAGACTTGGATAGCACGCCACATTGATACCTATCAACTTGCTATCGTCATTCACGACGTCGCCTACAGAAAGTCTGGCTTCGGTGCATTCCACACAAGGAAGTCAACAACAAAAGGATCGGGGCTCTTTACTTATGGCTTGATATGACAATGATTGACTTTAGTAGTTTGGTTACTTTGAATTCACATAACAGGTTGGTTAGGAGTATGAAAGCTAACAACCTTACAAAAAAACATGATAAGTAGTTAACTAATTGATTCCTAAAATCACATCAAAGGCAAGTATTTTCAAAGAGATACGATCGACAGGTAACGTGAAAGTGTTGATTTGAAATAAACAAGATTTATAAATAGTGGAGGTAATGAAGGTTTCTCCCAACGGAATTTCAACAGATAAATCAAAGTCTAACTTCTCCGGAGTTAAGTTCAAACATTGAACATAACTATGTGAAATAAAAGAGTGAGTAGAACGGTATCTAACACGGTATAGACTTCAAAAGAGTTTATGACTAACATACCCGTGATAATTTTATTCAGGTTCCTCGTCACAAAAAAAAAACGCTCTCTCTTAAACTACCGGTTTTGGCTTGTCTGGGACATCCTTTGGCATCACTATCCCAGCTGGACTTGACTTCACCATACGACAAAATCGAGCTAGGTGGCCTTCTCTTCCGCAATTAAAACACGCTTTAGATTGCTGCGTACAGTTTGGACGGATGTGTCCCTTTTGTCCGCATTTGAAACATACGACCGGTGGTCGTTCTTCTTCCTTTGAAACGGGTGCTGGTGCCGACGTCTTCACGTCGTTGTTGAACCTTCTCTTCTTGAAATGTTTATTCTTATTATTTTGGCCATGATTACCACCGAAGTAGTTACCATTTCTGGCATGTTGATTCCCTCCATGCTTATTGTAACCTCTTTGATGACTGTTATCACCGGTATTATCATTTTGTCGGCTGCTCTCTTTTGGTTGGGTTGACTCGTTATCGCGCTCTAATAACTGAGCCATATTAACAACATCTAAATACAAACACAGTTTATGAGAGATAAGATATTGACGTATCTCAGGTTTCAAACCTCTTAGAAACATTCGCGTCATTCTCTCCTCATTATCAACCAAGTGGGACGCAAATCGGGACAACTCGACAAACTTGGTTTCGTACTGCGACACGGTCATGTTGTTTTGCTCCAACTTGATAAATTCCACTTCCTTCATGTGACGAATGCTTTCGGGAAAGTACTTGTCATTGAACAACTCTTGAAACTTCTCCCAAGACATCTTGAGTGCGTCAGACTGGGTACATTTTATAGATTTTCACTAGTGATCTGCCTCTTCACGCAACATAAAGGTGGCAAAGGGAACCTTTTGCTCCTTGGAGCATCCCAAGACATCAAATATCTTGGTGATCTGCTTTAACGTCTCCGCCTTAAGTGGTTTTGGCTTTTCCCAAAACTCCGGTGGTCCCAGCTCCTTGAATTGCTTAGCGGTGATCAACCGTGGGTTGCCATTATTTCCTCCTGTATTATGAATAGGAGCCGCCTTCGCCTGATGTTGCATGAATTCTAAAAAACTCCTAAACGTACCGTCGTTCGTCAATTGATCAGTGTTGTTGTTTACATGAGGATTATTGTCTTCCTGTTGCACATTGTCCTGATTATTGATTTGTGGAGACTCAACGGTCTCCTATGCTCCATTGCTTATCTCAACATTTTCAGATGCCATTTTCAAATACTGCAACAAAACAAAGGTTAATTAACATATCACATATTATCCCTATACTCTAACCGACCAATTAAATACCAAATAAACTTAGGTAGGTCATACTAGCGAAAGAATTCTCCCGTATCTCCCCTCCTAGTTCTTGCCTCACATCTCAGCTAGGGATCATATAACCTGGCTCTGATACCAACTGTGACGCCCCCAAAATAGGTATACATCACCCATCTTGAGTCGCCAGAAATATGGTACAAAATTCAAATACAACTTAATAATACAACTGTCGTGTACAATACGATAAAACATAAACTGTGAGTTTGAATACAAATATTGTCTACTAGAGAGTATACAAACTCAAAAGGAGTCCTCATAATTATTATCACACTATTACATAGAATAGTGAGGACTACTAATGCTATCATCTGGTTCATCACTCCGTTTCCCGACTTGTCCCAGCTATATTCTCATTTCCTGAAGAGAACAATGAAAGAAAGGGTGAGCTCAACTAGCCCAGCAAGAAATATTATGACTAAGATAATGCAGAATAAATTATCATTAGCCTTAAACAGTGTTAAACTGATACAATATAACAAACATCAAGTTTAACTGCAACGGAACAAGCAACACATTAGAAGAGTCAAGTAGAGAATAAAATCTACTATCTTCTATGATTTAAAAGGTTTTTCATGACTTTTATCGCTGGGACTCAGCTTAATAAATAATCAACATCATCGAATCACCCCTGCACTATGGCCAAGGATATTCTTTAGTATCACGGCCACGAATTATCCATGCACTACGGCTAAATATAATCATGTTTTCATCAACAGTCCTGATCATGCCATAAAACAATTCATCTTTGCACTACGGTCAAAGAGAATCCATAGCCATAATCATACCAAAAACTGTCCATCAATGCACTACGGGCCAATGAGGACTTTTTCAACATCATTTGTAACATTACGGTCATGATTATACCGAATAATCCCTGGTCATAATCATACCAAGTCCATCTATGCACTACAGGCCACAGATGACTTTCAACAAAATATAAACATGAGGATGACGACAATGATATAAGAATTCAATAAAACAAGTTCAAGAATTAATTTATCTAGGAACTGATAACGTCCAAATTGTCAATATGATACTTCTTGTAGAGTAAAATTTAA
Organism: Panax notoginseng; assembly: GCA_016801055.1. Lineage (NCBI taxonomy): Eukaryota > Viridiplantae > Streptophyta > Magnoliopsida > Apiales > Araliaceae > Panax > Panax notoginseng. The sequence continues at coordinate 241,930,354 of CM029013.1, forward strand.
GATTGCTCAGAAGAATATTTTCATGAAAAGATACTGGATGAAGCGCAAATATCAAGGATATTCCACTAATTTCATGGAGTATAGAAGTCAAAACTTTAACCAACTGAGTATAATAAAGAATGGAATAACAAAAGAAATCACCATGCATGCGATAGACCGCACAGACAGGTTATTCCAACAGAAAAATAAATAGTAGAACCAGGTCATGCGTAAATACACCGACATGATATTCTGACAGAATAATAAATAATGGAACCAGGTCCGACGTAAACACACAGACATGATATTTCGACAGAATAATAAATAATTGAACCAGGTCCGGCGTAAAACACAAACAGGATATTCCGACAGAATAATAAATAATGGAACCAGGTCCGGCGTAAAGCACAGACAGGATGTTCCAACAAAATAATAAAAATGTAATAATAGAAGAATTTCACAAAGTATAGGGTAGCCCGCGTATACAGGTTATTCCAATAGAATAATAAAGAATGGAATAACAGAAGTTCTCTTCATGAATAAGAAAGAAAGAAAGAATACCCTTTACGAATTTTACTATGCAAACACTATGTAGGTACTATGCAAATACTATGCATAATAAAATATAATATATTCTAATTATTGTCTAATAAAACAGATAATTTTATAAAAATATTCTGTTTTATATAAAAAGATTTTACTATTAGCCAAATAAAACGAATAACTTTATAAAAGTATTCTGTTTTATATAAAAAGTTTTTCTGTTTTATTACGTTAATAATACTAATAAAATAAAACTGAGTGACTTATCACGTAAGCCTCAATAATCAATACCGTATACTACTATGCAACCACACGTATTACTGTACTTTTACTACCGAGTAGTTCAACAGTATTAATGGTAAAATTTCGCCGTTATTTTCATAAAATATTTTTGTCGTTTTCTCAATCCGACAATAATTCCGTTGTGGGGTCCACCAATAATTGTGCCGTCGTACGAAGATTCTCCGATAAAAATAATATTCCCCGATCAATCGAATATAATATAACAACTTGCATACTTTGCAAAATTTATAAATACTACCCACAACTATAACATTATCTCAAATTCACACCATAATATTTAAAAAAATATTTTGAAAAAAATAAATCTTTATTTATAAAATCTGGGATTTCACATGAATGTTAGGTCTCGATAAAAAATTATGGACACTGGCATACCATGCAGTCTTACAATCTCATTTATATATATACGAGCAAGACGTTCTAGTGAATAATTTTCTCGTATAGGTAAGAAATGAGCAGACTTGGTTAATCTATCAAGAATGATCGAAATTGTATTTATGCCTTAAAAAACCTTGGAAAGACCAATAAAAAAATCTGTGGTAATGTTCTCCCACTTCCATTCTGAAATTTCAAGTGGTTGCAATGGACCTTTTGGTACTTGATGCTCCGCCTTGACTCATTGATAAGTTAGATACCTTGAGATAAACTCTGCTATCTCTCTCTTCATATTGCTCCACCAAAATGTATGTCGAAAATCACAATACATTTTGGTACTCCATAGATGGATTATAAACGGTGTGTTGTACGCCTCCATCATGATTTTATACTTCAAATCAGAGTCGTTAGGAACACAAAATATGGAGTTGACTCGAAGTATTCCTTCTTCATTGATTCTTGCTTCTGAAATAGTACCTTCTTGTACTTTCTTACTCATACACATCAGCTCTAGGTCTGTAGCTTGAGCAGCTTTAACTTTATCGATTAAAGTCGGTTCTACTCATATATTTGCCATCATCACGTGGGTCCCTGGAGTCTTTAACTCTATCTCCATTCTTTGCAAGTCATATAAAATGGGCCTTTGCGTTGACAATATCGCACTCGTACCCGCATATGATCTTGTACTCAACGCGTCAGCTACCACGTTCGCTTTTCCAGGATGGTATTGAATGGTATGATCGTAATCTTTCAACAGCTCGAACCAACGTCGTTACCGCATGTTGAGCTTTTTTTGGGTGAAGAAATATTTGAAGCTTTTATGATCCGTATAGATCTCCACCTTCTCCCCATACAGGTAATGTCTTCAGATCTTTAGTGCGAAAATGACTGATGCCAACTCTAGATCATGAGTAGGATAATTCCTCTCATATTCTTTGAGTTATCATAAGGCATAGGCTATGACTTTCCCATGTTGCATGAGAACACATCCTAACCCTCTGCCTAAAGCATCGCTGTAGATGACAAATCCCTCCGAACCAGATAGTATTATCAGAACAGGTGCTGAAATGAGCCTTCTCTTGAGTTCTTGAAAACTCTTCTCACATTCCTCGCTCCAACCAAATTTTGTATCTTTTCGATTTAGCTGAGTTAATAGAGTAGCGATTTGAGAAAATTCTTCCACGAATCTTCGATAATAACCAGCTAAGCCCAGAAAGCTACGTACTTCGATCACTGACTTAGGTTGCTCCCATCTTTGTATTGCTTAAATCTTTGCTGGGTCAACAGATATTCCGTGATTTGAAATCACGTGCCTAAGGAATGCTACTTCCTCAAGCTAGAACTCGTATTTCTTCAGCTTGGTGTATAGCTTGTTTTCACGAAGTTTTTGGAGTATCAGCCTCAAGTGTTGCTCATGATCTTTACGGATTTTGGAGTAAATAAGGATGTCATGAATAAAGACAACCACAAAATGATCCAAATATTACTTGAATACTTGGTTCATCATATCCATGAAGGCAATAGGAGCATTAGTCAATCCAAAAGACATGACTAGGAATTTATAATGCCCGTACCGAGTTCTGAAAGCAGTCTTTGGAATATCATCAATTTTAATCTTTAATTGGTGATATCCGAAATGAAGATTGATCTTTAAAAATAATTTGGTGCCTTGCAACTGGTCAAACAGGTCATCAATGAGGCAACAGGAACCTATTTTTGATGGTGACATGATTCAACTCCCGATAATCAATACAAAGTCGCATACTCCCATCTTTCTTCTTTATGAATAGAATAGAAGCACCCCAAGGAGATGTAATAGTACGAATGAAACCGATGTCGAACCATTCCTGCAGTTGAGTTTTTAACTCTTGAAGTTCAATAGGAGCCATTCAATATGGGGCTTTGGAAATAGGTTTTGTACCGGGTTCAAGGTCAATACCAAACTTAATTTCACGCTCCGGGGGTAGGCTAGGAAGTTCTTCAGGGAATACGTCAGGAAATTTATTAACAATAAAAATATCATTCAAATCTGACGTATTTTTGTTTAAATCCGTGACATGGGCTAAGAAATCTTGACATCCATTTTTCAATAAATGAATAGCTTTATGGCTTGATATGACGGTGATTGACTTTAGTGGTTTGGTTACTTGAATTCACATAATAGGTTGGTTAGGAATATGAAAGCTAACAACTTTACGAAAACAATCAATTTTAGCATGATGAGTAGTTAACCAATCAATCCCTAAAATCACATTAAATGCAAGTATTTTTAAAGAGATAAGATCGACATGTAATGTGAGGTTGCCGATTTGAATCAAACAAGATTTATAAACAGTGGATGTAATGAAGGTTTCTCCCAATGGAGTTTCAACAGATAAGTCAAAGTCTAATTTCTTCGGAGTTAAATTTAAACGTTGAGCGCAAGTAGGAAAAATAAAAGAATGGGTAGAACCGGTATCAAATAAGGTATAGACTTCATAAGAGTTTATGATTAGCTTACCCGTGATGACCTCGTTCAGGTTCCTCACTTTTTGGGAGGTCACGACAAACACTCTCTCTTGAACTACCGACTTTGACTTCTCTGGGACGGCCTTTGGTGCCTCCATCCCAGCTGAACTTGACTTCACTACACGACAAAATCCGGCTAGGTGACCTTCTCTTCCGTAATTATAACACTCTTTGGATTAATGCGTACAGTTCGGACTGATGTGTCCCTCCCCTCCGCATTTGTAACATACGATCGGTGGTCATTCCCCTTCTTTAACAACGATTGCTGGTGCTGACATCTTTCCATCATTGTTAAATCTCCTCTTCTTGAAATTTCCACTACTATTGTCTTGGCCATGATTACCAGCAAAGTGGTTACCATTTCTGGCATGTTGATTCCCTCCACGTTTGTTGTCACCACTTCGATGACTGCTACCACTCGTATTATCGATTTACCGGCTGCTCTCTCTTGGTTGGGTTGACTCATTATTGCGCTCCAACAACTGAGCCCTATTCACAACATCTGAATACAAGCAAAGTTTGTGAGAAATGAGGTATTGACGTATTTTAAGTTTCAAATCTCTCAGAAATATTCGCGTCATTCTCTCCTCATTATCTACCAAATGGGATGCAAACTGGGATAACTTCGCAAACTTAGCCTCGTACTGCGACACAATCATATTTTTTTGTTCCAGCTTGATAAATTCTACCTCCTTCATGTGATGAATACTTTCGGGAAAGTACTTGTCATTGAACAATTTTTGGAACTTCTCCCAAGATAGTGCGGCAGGTTGAGTATATTTTACATATTTCCACCAGTAATCTGCCTATCCTCTCAACATGAGGGCGGCAAAGGGAACCTTTTGCTCCTCGGAGCATCCCAAGACATCAAATACCTTGGTGATCTGCTTTATCCACGTCTATGCCTTAAGTGGTTCTGGCTTTCCCAAAAACTCCGGTGGTCCCAGTTTCTTGAACTGCTTAGCAGTGACCATCCGTGAGTTTCCAGTATTTTTACCTGTATTTTGAACAATAGTCTCTTTCGCCTGATGTTGCATGAATTGTAGAAAGCCTCTGAACATCCCATTGTTTATCATTTGGTCGGTGTTGTTGTTTACCTGAGGATTATTGCCCTCCTGATGCACTTTATCCTTGTTATTGATCGTTGGTGACTCAACGGTCTCATGTGCTCCATTGCTTATCTCAACATTCTCAGATGTCATTTTTAAACACTGCCACAAAATAAGGGTTAATTGATATGCCACATAATACCCCTATATTCTGACCGACCAATTAAATAACAAATAAACTTAGGTAAGTCATACTAGCGAAGAATTTATCCGTCTCTCCCCTTCTAGTTCTAGTCTCACATCTCAGCTAGGGATCATATCCCTAAGCTTTGATACCAACTGTGACGCCAACAAAATAGGTATACATCACTCATTTTGAGTCGCCAAATACATGGTATAAAATTTAAAATACAAACTTAATTATACAACTGTAGTGTAAAATACGACAAAACATAGCTGAGAGTTTTAACACGACTATTGTCTTCTAGACAATATCCAAACTCAAATGGAGTCCTCATTACAATTATTATCATATTATTTTTTAAAATAGTGAGGACTACTATAACCACCATCTCGGACCATCACTCAATTCCCCGACTAGTGCCGGCTACGTTCTCATTTCCTGAAGAGAACAATAAAAGTAAAAAGGTGAGCTCAACTAGCCCAGTAAAGAATATTATGACTAAGATAATGCAAAATAAATTATTGTTAGCCTTGAACTGTGACACCCCCAAATCCTGGTACTTCATTTCCTCAAGATTTGGTGTTCACTTAATCAAAACATTCATTTATAACTACCCAATCATAATAAAATTGAATAATAAACCTGCCCATACATGATTAAATTAAATAAAAATCTCCCAGGTTATCTAACCTTTACAAACAATCATTCATGCGGAAAAATTTAAATAAACTTCATTACAACACTTAAGCCAAAGTCTGATAATAAAACTATCCAAAGGATTACAAGTCTTCAGTACTTGTTCATCTTTCCCTTTCCTTTACTGGCGCTAGGTACGTCACCCTTTTCATCTTTAGCTGTAAGGGTTACACAGGCAAGAGTGAGCAAACAAGGCTCACTTAGAATAACAACAAATAGAACTTTAACCTTTACATCACTTGCCAAAAACTAGGCTCAATAAAACTGAATAATAGGTTCTATTAACATTCTGAAATACATCACTGAGGGTCTAATGACCACGAACCATGTCCACAGTTATAAGTAATCTTTCAACTTTAACTTTAACAGTCATAAGACTATAAGGACTCCACTTACTTAGGGGATCAATCCTTCGTACAATGTATTGTGTACAAACATTTCAGCACAAAGTATAAACTAAGCGTAACCCCTAATAATAGGGTTGTTCATCTCAGTATTTAGAGTACAAGTCCGCACCAAAATAAGTTTGGTTTGGATACACTTCAAGGTAATTTGGAATTCAACGGACATCAACTAAGGATTTGTTGAATAAAAGGTAATAACACTATGTTATTGAATAATCATAATTGAATAAACATTGCATTCTAAGTTCATGCTATAGGAATAATCTAATAGCATAACGATTGAATAATATATCGTACCTTGCTTTGAACAACATTCAGCAAAGGTTACATCTTAGAATTGAATATCAAGCATGCTTGACAATTAATAACTTGAACGATAAATTTGTTCATCAGAATAAAGATATTTGTATGCTGAAAATACAAGCTTAGGTTTAGAAAAACTTGCACAACATAATAATGGAACTAGCTCAACGAAAGGGTTGAATTAGGAGAACTTGCATAATCATAATAAACTAACTCAATGAAAGTATGGAGTTAGAAGACTTGCAAAATTATAAATAAACCAGCTCGACGAAAGTGTGGAGATAGAAAACTTGCCTTGCTTGTAGGCTAAATCGTTATAATCCAATTCGCAATTATCCTATATACATGTCATCATGACATAGTCAGTTATTATCAAATCTACATCACATATGGTTTATATTTCTAATCACATAATCAAATAATTCTTACAATAATAATCAACTCATTAGGTATTAACACCATGTTCGTTCCTAGCAATACAATACCCAAAATAACAAAAATATATGTTCATAAGGCATTACAACTAACAATTACAGACTTCTGTGTAAGACAAAAGTCATTTCTGCACATTCTGTTAAGTGGCGCCACAATTTGAACTGTGGACCGCGCTGTGGCGCTGAGGCGACGCTTCAGCGCGAGAATTGCACAAGGCTTCGGCGCTTTGGCGCGAAGTCTGGCGCTGCGGTGCGAAGTCTGTTGCTTCGGCGCTGCGACGTGGAGTCTGGGCCCGGGGCTCTGATTTTCGTGCTAAGGCGCCGAGACTCACAGAACACCAAAACCAAAGAACAGGAAAAAGAATTTTCTGTCCATAACATCAATTTTAACAATAATTAACATGCATAACTTCACGTAAATTTACACATAAATGTCAACAATCAACCATATCCCATTTACCAACAATTAAACAACGATTTTAGAAAACATAATTATTTGAAAACACTGTTTTAAAACAAAACTGCATCACTGATAAATGATAAACACAATGAACACTGTAAGTCCGTATAACAACCAATTTGATTATTTAAACTACGATTTTTCTGAAATTCCTATCCAATTGACATACATGGCGTTAAATTTCACAATTAGCATACACTAATTTTATTATCTTACAAACTTAACAATCAGCGTTCATGCATATATATATATATATATATATATATATATATATATATATATATATATATATATATATATATTGTAAAATAATTTCCTTTCTAGTATACATAATTTTGCATACAACTCATATATACATATATATATACATGCTAGTTATAATAATTATAATACCAAAAAGACTTAATATCATAACCAATTCTAGAACATGGTTTACAGATAATTTTGGTAAAAACTTATCCTACTGTGAACTTTAAGAACACAGAGACATACAATTCACAGAAACTATATAATGTAAAACATATATGATAATGTTTATAAAACATACCTTTAATTTGTTCAGACGACACTTGTAAATCACTGAGAATAGTTTGAAGAATTCAAAGACTTGTCTTTCTCTTACTTCTCTCTTTCAGAGTCTCTCTTCTCTTACTTAGGCTTAGGTGTAAACTAAAAATCCAACTGATAACTTATGCGTACTCTAAAATAAGCCAACGTCAAAGAAACGTATATGATCATTATAAACCTAATAATTACTATCAGTTATCAAACATATAACGTATAACTTATAAATATATAAACTATTTATTAAGTTTATTTTATAAATAATTTAAATTTTAAAAATCCAAAAGCCATAGGGCTTTGTTTGACAAAAACTATGTAAAGTTAAACACTTAATATTATTTAAGTCTTGTTTGGCACAAATCAAATTAAACTACTTTAATTTATTTTAATAACTCCTTATAATAAAGTTATTTGTCACACTTTATTTAATTAAGTTTTCATACTTAATTAATTAATTCCAATAACAATTTATTAAATAAATCATTTAATCAAATAAACTCTCTAACTTAATCATTAAATTAAATTAGAATATTATCTCCTAATATTTAATTTCCTTAACACATTAATTATTTAACAATAATTAACTAAATCAAATCAATCAAATTGCACAATTATTTATTCAACAAACACAATTATGTATTCGACGATAAACACATCCAATAAATATTTATAAATTACAATAAAATTCTAAAATTCTAGAATGTTACATCATTCTCTCTTTACAAGAATTCTGTCTCCAGAATCACAATTCAAATAACTCATTCGTTACATTCTTCCCTACTTACAAAGATTCTGTTCCCAGAATCGAAGACATAAATTAAACAAATAACTCAAGATACTCTTTCAACATTTTATCTTTGAGTTCCCATGTAGCTTCTTCAGCATTGTGGTTCCTCCGAATCACCTTCACAGAAGGTATCACTTTATTCCTGAGCACTTGTTCTTTCCTGTCGACTATCTGGATAGGAATCTCTTCGTAAGACAAATCTTTCTCGAACTGCAACGATTCGTACTCGATCACATGTTTGTGATCAGGTTTATACGGTCGTAATACTAAAATATGAAAAATATTGTGAATGTTTTCCAACTTTGGAGGTAGAGCTACCTTGTAAGCTACCTCTCCAACTCTTCGTTGTACTTCAAAAGGTCTAATAAACCTCGGGTTTAGCTTTCCTTTCTTATCGAAACGAATTTTCCACTTCCAAGGAGAAACTTTTAGGAATGCGAAAGTTCCTACGTCGAATGTACGATCTTGTCTGTGTTGATCAGCATACTTCTTCTGTCGGTCTTGAGCTGCTACTAATCTTGTCCTGGTGAGTTTGACAACCTCAACAGTTTATTGTACCAGTTCTGGTCCTAGCAGTTGACATTCACCGACTTCATCCCAGCACAGTGGAGTTCTGCACTTTCTACCGTATAATACTTTGTAGGGCGGCATGCCGATGCTCGCGTGATAACTATTATTGTAGGCGAATTCCACCAATGGTAAGTGTTCTTCCCAGCTACCTTTAAAATCCATGACGCATGCTCTCAACATATCTTCTAATGTCTAGATCGTTCGTTCGCTTTGGCCATCTGTTTATGGATGATAAGCCGTACTCATTCGCAATTGAGTTCCCATGCATTCTTGTAGTCTCTTCCAGAAGTTTGACGTGAATCGCGGGTCTCTATTGGACACAATTGACACTGGTACTTCATGTCTCAAAATGATCTCTTTAACGTACAATCTTGCCAACTGATCAAGATTGAATCTAATCTTTATTGGTAAAAAGTCCGCTGATTTTGTCAGTCTGTCCACTACCACCCAAATCGTATCGCATCCTCTCTGAGTAGTTGGAAGACCCACAACAAAATCCATTGTGATGTGTTCCCACTTCCATTCCGGTATTTCCAACGGTTGAAGTAATCCGCTGGGTCTTAGATATTCGGCCTTTACTCTTTGACATGTCAAACATTTCGCCACGCATTCTGCAACGTCCCTTTTTATATTTGGCCACCAAAAATGTCGGCGTAAATCTTGATACATCTTTGTACTTCCTGGATGAATTGAATATCTTGAGCTATGAGCTTCGGTCAAGATTTCTTCTCTAATATCTGGTACTGCTGGAACCCAGATTCTTCCCTCGAACCGTAGTAGTCTTTCGGTATCGATTTTGTATTTCGCATCACCACCCTCAACCACATTCTCTTTGATTTTCTCACATTCTTCATCTTGTAGTTGAGCGTTCTTCACCTTGTCCACTAAAGTTGGACCGACTTCTATTTGGAATAGTCGTTCATTGGCTTCTTGTGGAAACTTTATTTCCAACTCTAACTTTGTCATTGCTGAAATGAGTTCCTCCTGAGTGGTTATCAGCATCAACTTCTCCCGACCTCTTCTGCTCAAAGTATCTGTAACCACATTCACTTTACCTGGATGATAAAAGATCTCACAATTGCAATCTTTTATCAATTCCATCCATCTTCTCTGACGCATGTTCAGATCCTTTTGAGTGAAAATATACTTCAGACTTTTATGGTCTGTGTAGATCTCACATTTCTCTCTATAAAGATAGTGTCTCCATATCTTGAGAGCAAATACTACTACAGTCAATTCCAAATCATGAGTCGAATACCCTTTCTTATAATCCTTCAGTTGTCTTGATGCATAGGCAATAACTTTGCCGTTCTGCATAAGAACATAACCCAATCCTTTGTGTGAGGCATCACTATACACCACAAAGTTTCCTGTATTATCCGGTAGGGTTAACACAGGTGCTACACTTAATTTCTTCTTCAAGTCTTGGAAACTTTCTTCACATTTCTTCGTCCAAACAAATTTCACAGCTTTCCTTGTCAAATTTGTTAACGGAGTAGCAATCTTTGAAAAATCTTGAATAAATCTTCTATAATAACTGGCCAGTCCCAAGAAACTCCTTACCTCCGACGGTGTTCTTGGTTGTTTCCAATTGATTACAACTTTCACTTTTGATGGATCCACTAAAATCCCATATTTGTCAATCACATGACCCAAAAATTGTACACGATCGAGCCAAAATTCGCACTTCAAAAATTTTGCGTACAACTTTTCTTTTCTTAGTGTCTCCAATGTCAAACGTAAATGTTCCACGTGCTCTTCTTGAGTTTTGTAATACACCAGACTGTTGTCGATAAATACCACAACAAACTTGTCTAAAAATGGTTTAAACACCCTATTCATCAAATCCATGAATGCAGCAGGGGCATTTGTTAAACCAAAAGACATCACCAGAAACTCGTAATGTCCATACCAAGTCCTGAATGCCGTTCTAGGTATATCCTCCTTCCTTACTTTCAATTGGTGATACCCACTTCTCAAATCTATTTTCGAAAAGTATTTATCACCCTTCAACTAATCAAACAAGTCATCTATTCTAGGCAACGGATACCTATTCTTAATAGTGACTTTGTTTAACACCCTATAATCAATGCAAAGACGCATTGATCCATCCTTATTCTTAACGAATAATACTGGCGCTCCCCACGGTGATATGCTTAGTTGAATATACTTCTTGTCTAGTAGCTCTTGTAGTTGCACCATCAGTTCTTTCATTTCTACCGGAGCCATTCTGTACGGGGCCTTCGATATCGATGCAGTTCCTGGAGCTAAATCGATCACGAATTCAATCTCTCTGTCAGGCGAAAGTCTTGACAAATCCTCTAGAAATACATCTACGAATTCCCTAACCACTGGTATCTCTTCTAGTTTCACACCCTTCTTCTGAGTATCAACTATGTAAGCTAAATAACCCACATAGCCTTGACTCAACAACTTTTTGGCCTGCATAATCGTCAGACATTTCATTTGTCTAGGCGATTTGCTATCATGGAAAACTACCTTTAACGGAGTCATAAGATTTACACACTTCTTTTGGCAATCAATTACCGCTTTATATTTGAACAGCCAATCCATTTCCAAAATTACATCAAATTTGCCAAGTCTAATCGAAATTAAATTTACCATCATGATATTCCCTTTAATGTTCACCCTACAGTTCTTGTATACGAACCTAACAGGAATCACTTCCCTATTCGTAATTTCTATGTTCAAAGGGAAATTCAGTTCTTCTCTAGGTAATTCTAACCTCTTAGCAAATTCATCAGATATAAACGAGCAAGTAGCATCCGAATCAATTAATACATAAGCATCAATACTATTGATTGGGATAATACGTGACACCACATCTTTTGATTGCACAACATCTTGCACAGTCATGTTGAATGTTCTGGCTATTGGTTTGTTTGATGTTGTAGGTCCAATAATGGCCTAAGTACCTCCACTGCAGCCTCCATTGCTTCTTACTGTTTCTCCAACCTTCTTCTTAGAGCATTCATGAGCAAAGTGATCCTTGGATTCGCACGTGAAACAGACATTCTTCTTGGGTTGGGTGAAATTAGGGGCGATGTGACCCTCATGGCCACAGTTGAAATATGTATGTTTCCCCATTAAGCACACACCCTTATGAAACCTCCTGCATGTAGCACATGCTTCAAACTTCCTATACTGCTGGTTACCCTACTGGTTTCCAGTACCCCCCATTTCCATTCCACTTCTTCTTCAGATTGTTGTTGTCGTTTCCACTACTACTACCTCCATTCTTAATTTCCACTTCATTCTTCTTCTTCTTCTGTTCCTGATTGAAATTTATCACAGCCTCGCCTCCACCTTCAGCGAGTATTGCTTTCTCCATCACTACTACAAATGTCTTCAGCTGGAATAGAGAGACCCTACGATACAGCCAGGGCTTCAGTCCCTGTTCAAACCTCTTTGCGTTACGTTCGTCCGTGCTGACTTGATATGGCACAAACCTCTCCAACTTGTTGAATTTCGCGGCATACTCAGATACCGTCATCGTTCCCTGCTTCAGTTCTAAAAATTGAACCTCTAACTGACTCTTCGAACTCTCTAGAAAGTAGGTCTCGAAGAATATCTCCTTGAACCTATCCCAGGTCATCACTCATGGTCCTTCCCGGATTTTATTGGTCTGCCACCAATAACTAGCTTCTGCTTTCAACATGAATGTTGTAAAAGTAGTCTTCTGCTCATCCCCTACCCTAGTGACTTTGAACACCTTCTCTATTTCCATAATCTAGGTCTGTGCCTCGACTGGATTCATGGACCCACAGAATTCAGGTGGTCCAACCTCCTTGAAATCCTTAAACGTTGTGCCTTGGTCTTGAGGTTGATTTTGCAACGCTCCTGTTAATAACGTCACTAGTTGTTGGACGGGATTATCTTCGACATCGTTATTGTTAGTTCCCTCATTGGTTCTCTGTCGGGGTGGTTCACGTCTGGAAGACATTTTCTGTTAAAAAAAACATCTATTAGACTATCACTCAACTTCTTTAAGTATTTTCTAATTAACTTGCCTCCATAAAAGAAATAACCACATAACACATAACACCTTGAATAAAATAATAACTTTTATTTATTCATCATCTCTTCGAAAAACATAAAAACAATAGCATCATTGCTATTTACATTCCCTTCCTGAACTACAAAAGTTACAGGACAACATCATCATTATCATATCCCATGGTTACTTAACACTAGGGATTTACACATTATTTAACATTTATTATGTGCATAATAGGCACATTTCCTATGATGTTCTATTAAGATACTCCGTAGCCTTTCGACGCTCTTCTTCCATAATCCGGAACATTGTTCGACGATCTAACATGTAGGATGGCAGAGTCTCGAACTGATCTTAAGCTCGATTAATCACGGCATTGAATACTTTATCCATCTCCTCCATCTTCATCCTCTTTGCTTGTGCATCTCTTACTGCGATCCCGGTTTGTTGATAAGCTTCCTCGTAGGCGTCTTCAGCTCTTGTCCACTTAGTAGCTTCTTCCTTCAGCTTGTTCTTCAGTTCTGCGATTACCTGGATCAGTTGTTCCTTCTCTCCTTCAGTCTGCACTAGCTTCTCCTCGACATTCGTCAGTCGTTCATCTCGATCCTGGATGTCGTCGTCCTTCTGTGGCATTGCAGTCTGTTGTTCCGCTACTATCTCCCGCAATTTCTCGACTGTATCCTGAAGTTCCACATTACGGTCATAGAATTCATCATACATACGAGCAGTTATCGAGGTCAGTGGAGTCTCTTCCTCCTCGTCCTCGTCACCCTCATCCTCCTGTGGTAACTCAACGGGATCCTCCTCATCCGTCTCCACATCATCATCCTCATTTTTAACCACTGTGACCAACGGGGCTGACTCCCGTGGCAGTAGTTGTTCCCAAACAACTTGAATGTCGTGAGGCTCCTCCTCTATAGGAATTTGAGGTCCTTCCTCTCTAGCCTGACTGGATTCACCGACATTAGTCACCTTGACAACAAAATTTTAAGTTTTAATTATTAATCATTACTACTCGACACTCACGAGCACATAAGTTATAAACACATAAGCACATAAGTGTTTTATTACTTCCTCCTTAAAACTCAATAAGAGTTTATCATCACTATATTTTCAAAGGTTACTTCCTAAGGCTTTACCCCACCTAAGGTTCATAACTTAAGGCTTTGATACCAACTTGTGACACCCTCAAATTCTGGTACTTCATTTCCTCAAGATTTGGTGTTCACTTAATCAAAACATTCATTTATAACTACCCAATCATAATAAAATTGAATAATAAACCTACCCATACAGGATTACATTAAATAAAAATCTCTCAGGTTATCTAACCTTTACAAACAATCATTCATGCGAAAAAATCTAAATAAACTTCATTACAACACTTAAGCCAAAGTCTGATAATAAAACTATCAAAAGGATTACAAGTCTTCAGTACTTGTTCATCTTTCCCTTTCCTTTACTGGTGCTAGGTACGTCACCCTTTTTATCTTTAGCTGTAAGGGTTATACAGGGAAGAGTTAGCAAACAAGGCTCACTTGGAATAACAATAAATAAAACTTTAACCTTTACATAACTTGCCAAAGACTAGGCTCAATAAAACTGAATAATAGGTTCTATTAACATTCTGAAATACATCACTGAGGGTCTAATGACCACGAACCATGTCCACAGTTATAAGTAATCTTTCAACTTTAACTTTAACAGTCATAAGACTATAAGGACTCCACGTACTTAGGGGGATCAATCCTTCGTACAATGTATATGCACAAACATTTCAGCGCAAAGTATAAACTAAGCGTAACCCCTAATAATAGGGTTGTTCATCTTAGTATTTAGAGTACAAGTCCACACCAAAGTAAGTTTGGTTTGGATACACTTCAAGATAATTTGGAATTCAACGGACATTAACTAAGGATTAGTTGAATAAAAGGTAATAACATTATGTTATTGAATAATCATAACTGAATAAACATTGCATTCTAAGTGTAAGACTCCAAATTTTATGAAATAAAAGTATTCAATTTTTCTATTTAGTAAATGGTTAAATTGATAAAAAGTTAAAGTTAAGGGTGATATATGAATATTTTTCAAAATAAGCAAGTGGTTATAAAATATTCATTTTGTCGGAAAATATTCGTTTGGTCGTGTAATATTCTTTCTGTCAGTGAATATTCGTACGACGGCGCAGCTATTTGTGGGCCCCATAACGGAAAGTGATTGGATGAAGAAAACGACAAAATTGAGTTTTTATAAATAACGGCGTAGTTGTTACCGTTAACACTGTTGGAATACCCGGTAGTTAAAATACAGTAATACGCGTTGTTGCACAGTAGCACACGGTATTGCACAGTATTTTTTTCAATTATTAATTCTTACGTGAGAAGGCACTACTCAATAATTGTTACAGTAGTTACTGTTCAATATTTTATTTTATTGATTCAATAATTGTTGCGTTGATATTTTATATTATTATTGTTTCAATAATTGTCACTGCACAGTATTTTCTATTATCAG
Source organism: Panax notoginseng (assembly GCA_016801055.1). Classification (NCBI taxonomy): domain Eukaryota; kingdom Viridiplantae; phylum Streptophyta; class Magnoliopsida; order Apiales; family Araliaceae; genus Panax; species Panax notoginseng. Next base: position 241,946,048 of record CM029013.1, read on the forward strand.
ATCAATAATTTATATTATTTGAATAATATTATTAGATAACATTATTGACAATGTCTAGAAAGTTTTGTCTAAGGAGATGTTTGGTTATCTAATTGCGCGCCAGTAAGGAGAAATCCTTATTGGAAAGCCCCCTATTTCCTGGGAACGGCCTGGTTGTCATAAATGTGATTCTGTAATATTATCTGTGAATAATTAATTATTGATTCATATGATAAAGAAATATTTATTTTATGTGGATATAAATGAAGAATATATTTTTGTGGTTAAAAATGAAGGAGTTAATGTTGAGGTGATTTATCTGTATTTTTGTCGGAACGGAGGTATTGAAAATCAAATTAAGGTTTTTGAGATATTTTGCGAAGGTTATAATTTTTAATTCGACCGTTGGATCATGGTAATATTTGGATATGTTATACATATATAAGTTGAGTATATGTCCACAAATTTTGAACCGTTAAAAATGAACGTATGATTTGTTATGAATTTTACGAGATGACTGGTTCAGAAATTGTTGAATTTTCGGAGTTAATCATTTTGGTAGAAAATTCTAGAATTGGTGGGCCCACTCTTGGTTGGTGAAGAAATGTGCTCAAATTTTTATTCAAATGTGGTGGGTGAGAATAGTAGCAGGTAAAGCCATCAGGTTGCAGGTCAAGTCTGCTTCGGTGTGCTAACATTTTTCTATAAATAGAGGGCTAAGTTAGAATTAAAAATTACACCAGAAACATAAGCTCTCTCTCTTTCTCTCTCTATATTATGAAGCATATTTTGTGAGTATTTAGATACTTTGAGAGTTGCTATTCAGTGCAAGTTTTCTTCGGCTTTGCATTCCAGTCAGAAATACTGCACTTTTGAGGTAAGGGATAGTAAGGGATTTTAAGGGTTGTTATGATTTTCAGTTTCGTAATTTTTCTGAACTTCAAAAATTCTGAAAAAATTTGAAATGATTAATTGATGAGTTTTCTTGATTGTGTCCAAAAATGGTGATTTTTGGATGTATAGATTATGAGTTTTGAATTTTATGAGAAAAGACTATTTTAAAAGTAATCTTCTCATTTTTCTTTGGGGTATATTGGGTCAACCAAGGATAATTCTGTGGCCATATGATATCTATCACAACCTAGAAGCATGGCTTCCCATGTACAAAGGTTTCCTTGAGCACTTCCCAAATATTCTCATTTTTAAAACAGTTTTTGACTATACCTTTATGTAAGGTGTCATTGTGAGGTGTTGTCCACGGTTGGGACATGAGTCACATTTGGTATATATTTATATCCAAACTCACAACATATGTGTTGTTGTATTTTGCACGACAACTATTGTAATAAAGTTATTGTTATTTTCTGTACCATGTATTTGGCGACTCAGAATAGGTTGGATGGAATGGACCTGTTTTGGGGTCGTTACATTTTGGTATCAGAGCTATAAGTAAAGAGCCCCGAGCCTCTCGCTGGTGACTTCCTGTTGATGGGGGATGCACCGAAGCCAGACTCTCCATAGGGGACGCCGTTCTGCGGTGGCAAACTGATAGGTACCAATGTGAGGTGCTGTCCACTGATGGGACATTTGTCACATTTTGGTATCAGAGCTTAGGGATATGGTCTCTGGCGGAGATCGGAAAATATAACTAGGAGGGGAGATATGAGTAAATCTTTCGCTAGTGTGTCCTACCTAAGCTTATTTGTTGGTCAGTTATAATATCGGGATATTATGTGATATGTTAATTTGTTCAATTAACCCTTGTTTTGAAGCTGTATTCTAGAATGATATCCGAAATACAGGAGATGAGCAATGGAGAAATCATGATGACAGGGAAGATGGAATCTGAAATGAAAGCAAGGTATTCTCAACTCTTTGAATTACTAGGTACGTAAATTTCGAGGACGAAATTTCATAAGGAAGGGAGATTGTAAGACCCCAAATTTTATAAAATAAAAGTATTCAATTTTTCTATTTAGTAAATGGTTAAATTGATAAAAAGTTAAAGTTAAGGGTGATATATGAATATTTTTCAAAATAAGCAAGTGGTTATAAAATATTTATTTTGTCGGGGAATATTCGTTTGGTCGTGGAATATTCTTTCTGTCGGAGAATATTCGTACGACGGCGCAGCTATTTGTGGGCCCCATAACGGAAAGTGATTGGATGAAGAAAACGACAAAATTGAGTTTTTATAAATAACGGCGTAGTTGTTACCGTTAACACCGTTGGAATACCCGGTGATTAAAATACAATAATACGCGTTGTTGCACAGTAGAACACGGTATTGCACAATATTTTTTTCAATTATTGATTCTTACGTGAGAAGGCACTACTCAATAATTGTTACAGTAGTTACTGTTCAATATTTTATTTTATTGATTCAATAATTGCTGCGTTGATATTTTATATTATTGTTGTTTCAATAATTGTCACTGCACTGTATTTCCCATTATCAGATCAATAATTTATATTATTTGAATAATATTATTAGATAACATTATTGGCAATGTCTAGAAAGTTCTGTCTAAGGAGAGGTTTGGTCATCTAATTGCGTGCAAGTAAGGAGAAATCCTTATTGGAAAGCCCCCTCTTTCCTGAGAACGGTCTGGTTGTCATAAATGTGATTCTGTAATATTATCTGTGAATAATTAATTATTGATTCATATGATAAGGAAATATTTATTTTATGTGGATATAAATGAGGGATATATTTTTGTGGTTAAAAATGAAGGAGTTAATGTTGAGGTGATTTATCTGTATTTTTGTCGGAACGGAGGTATTAAAAATTAAATTAAAGTTTTTGAGATATTTTGCGAGGGTTATAATTTTTAATCCGACCGTTGGATCATGGTAATATTTGGATATGTTATACATATATAAGTTGAGTATATGTCCACAAATTTTGAACCGTTAAAAAAGAATGTATGATTTGTTATGAATTTTACGAGATGACTGATTCAGAAATTGTTGAATTTTCGGAGTTAATCATTTTGGTGGAAAATTCTAGAATTGGTGGGCCCCACTCTTGGTTGGTGAAGAAATGTGCTGAGATTTTTATTCAAATATGGTGGGTGAGAATAGTAGCAGGTAAAGCCATCAGGTTGCAGGTCAAGTCTGTTTCGGTGTGCTAACATTTTCTTATAAATAGAGGGCTAAGTTAGAATTGAAAATCATACCAAAAACATAAGCTCTCTCTCTTTCTCTCTCTATATTATGAAGCATATTTTGTAAGTATTTAGATACTTTGAGAGTTGCTATTCAGTGCAAGTTTCCTTCGGCTTTGCATTCTAGTCAGAAATACTGCACTTTTGAGGTAAGGGATAGTAAGGGATTTTAAGGGTTGTTATGATTTTCAGTTTCGTAATTTTTCTGAACTTCAAAAATTCTAGAAAAATTTGAAATGATTAATTGATGAGTTTTCTTGATTGTGTCCAAAAATGGTGATTTTTGGATGTATAGATTATGAGTTTTGAATTTTATGAGAAAAGACTATTTTAAAAGTAATCTTCTCGTTTTTCTTTGGGGTATATTGGGTCAACCAATAATAATTCTGTGGCCATATGATATCTATCACAACCTAGAAGCATGGCCTCCCATGTACAAAGGTTTCCTTGAGCACTTCCCAAAGATTCTCATTTCTAAAATAGTTTTTGACTATACCTTTATGTAAGGTATCATTGTGAGGTGTTGTCCACGGTTGAGACATGAGTCACATTTGGTATATATTTGTATCCAAACTCACAGCATATGTGTTGTTGTATTTTGCACGACAATTATTGTAATAAAGTTGTAGTTGTTTTCTGTACCATGTATTTGGCGACTCAGAATAGGTTGGATGGAATGGACCTGTTTTGGGGTCGTTACATTTTGGTATCAGAGCTATAAGTAAAGAGCCCCGAGCCTCTCGCTGGTGACTTCCTGTTGATGGGGGATGCACCGAAGCCAGACTCTCCGTAGGGGACGCCGTTCTGCGGTGGCAAACTGATAGGTACCAATGTGAGGTGTTGTCCACTGATGGGACATTTGTCACACAGAACACCACGAGAACAAGGATTAAAAGTTGGTCAAACCACCACCTAGCTCGCTGTCAGGTTTTCTGGGCAAGGCTCAAGAACACGCGTAGAACACCAATAGCGACAGATTCGTCGCCAGAAACCCCTTTAGCGACACTTATTTTCAGAAAATGATTTATTTTAATAAATAAATCGATTTAAATGGTTTTTAATTATTAAAAATACATAATAAATTCTGAAAAATAGTTTTTAATTATTTTGAGTATATTTCATAAATATTTAATATTTTTGGAATATAAATGGTATTAAATTTATTTAATTATAAAATTATTTAAAAATAATTTTAATACATGAAAAATAATATTATGGTATAAGAAAATATTTAATGATATTTTCAGTGACTTTTAATATTTTAGGATGAATTTCATTAATTAATCAATATTAATGATAATTAGTTTATTTAATAAATATATTAAATAAATTATGGAAAAATAGAATTAACGATTTAAAAATTATATAAAAATGATTTAAGTGTTATAAAAATATTTTACGTTATAAAATATAACTTTTGATATTTTGTCATAAAAATATTAATATTTTAATATTAATTGCAATTATCGGATAATGAATTTAACTGTTTAAAAATCATATAAATATGATTTTAAAGTATTAAAAATACCTTGTTATATTATAAATATATTATAATATTATAACATAAATTTCATTAATATTTGATAATAAATAAATATTAATGATAATAGAATATTGGGGTATTTAATTCATTTAAATACGAGTTTAATGATTTAAAAATCTTGATAAATAGTAATAATTATCTGAAAATTATTACGAACTTACGAAAAATATTTTGATTAATATTAAAATTATCTGAGATAATTGTTAAGTGTTAGGCAGAGTTTAATTGAACTTAAACTCAAAATTTTGTCCGACTAGACCGTCGGGATGTCAGAATTGTGTCGGGTTCAAGTCAGACTTAAATAGTTTGACTTGATACTGAGTCTTATGTGAGTTATAAACTGATATGATTATGTGTTTAGGTTATTTTAAATATTGTGATGATATTATTCTAACTTATATATCGATATTATTTATATATTATATTAGGTCTTCTGAAAGGCTTAATAAATTTCGTAACGATAATCAACGAAACAGGCAAGTTTTACTTAACTCTACTAAGAGTTGTTTCATTCAGATATGCTTATGGTTAACCATTACTGATTGCCACTATAGAATTGTACTCTGTACGTATTGCATGTATAAGTCAGGTATGAAAGGCTGATCACCTTCATTACTAGTTAGTCCAGATATATTTGTTCATGTTTAATACTTGTTCAGTCAAAATTTTGTTCGTGCTAATTCACAACTATATTGATGAATTATAGCCAGCTAATTATTCAGACTCTTTCAATCATTATATATCTTAATAAATTTAAACTTGCTGGGCAACTTTCATGCTCACCCTTGCTATATCATGATAAATATTGCAGATAAGGCGAATGCGTTTGGATACAGGAAAATGGTTAAAGCCAAGTTCAGCTTGGGATAAAATGTGCAGCTAATTTGTAATAGAATAGTTTGATAAATATGTTATATGTCTGATAGTTTATTAATTGTGTATAAGTTAAGGTTACTCGATTTTGGGAAAATAATGTGTACGTTTATTGTATAAACAATTTATGTTTATATCTTCCGCAAATAGTGATAGAATGATTGTACCGGATCCGCGGTGATTTGGGACCCAGATTCGGGGCTTTCACAGTTGGTATCAGAGCTATTGGTTATGAACCTTAGGTAGGAATACCTGAGACTAATAATCGCAGTGATTAGGATAAGTACTAACTCAAATAGAGTTAGTGTGTCGATAAGATTCAAAGACGAATCTCGGCGAGTTGTTAAGACACAGAGTTCCCTAACTCTGATAATAAAAGTGAATAGTAGTGGTGAATAGATAGAGTCTAAAAGACTAATAGTACAGTGATAGGAGATCGCAAAACAAAAAGATCATAGATAGAAATGAATCGTAATATATACGATAAGATCACCCAGTGATCTGATAAGGTGATAGCAGGGAGAAGAATCAATCTAATGATTGACCAGTTTACGGCAAGAATGTTGTGTGACAGTTGTACTATGAATTGGTACAGATTCAAGAAAAGATTATGAATACGGATTAAATAAAATTCGTATTGAGAAGGGAGTAGGTTTAGGTGGGGATTCAATTGAGGACTCATGTCAGTTGCTGAGTTGTATGATTCCTTGTTATGGGTGGGGAATTGTACTTGGTGTAAAAATCACTTAGTTTCTGGCACTGATAATCATTGAAATGTTTGTGTCGCTCTATTTGCTATATGTATGTTAAGAGGGTGATTCCTTTCTCATGTGTACAATAGATAGATAGGTTATAGGTAGAGAATATATGGTTAAGTACGAGTTCTTAAAACTCATACTTATGGTATATTCGTGACTCATAATTATATAAAATATTTATGAACCCCTCAGCGAATGGACGTCAAAGGTCTGTCTAGGACAAGTTTTTAAACTCATATGATTGTGGCAAGTTCCTGAACTCATAAGTGTGATAAGTTTGACGAACTGGGTATAGTTTTATGTGAATGGAGTATTAAAGATAATAAGAATAGATAGATTGTTTAAGCAAATGATTATTAGTGGAGACATAGGTTTTCTAAAATTTCTAGCTATGATAGACTTCGAACTTTTTGGACATCAAGCTAAATACGCACTATGTGTTTTTTTAAAAACAAATGTAGACTCGTAATCATTTTTGAAACGGTTTAAAGTATAATCTATGCTACTTGTTTCAGCTAGACAAAGATGATTTGAAATATCAAAATTTATTTTACTTATCACTTATGTACCATGTAACCTGGTGCAGATATGATAAAAAGTTGATAGAGTTGTAAATGCAGGAATACTTAGTGTGAATTCGATCTAAAAATCATTGTTCCACTATTGTATAATGTGTTATGACAAAGTCATATAATGACGGCATCCTCAAACGGACTGTTAATACAGTACGGCATCATGACGTCATTCTCGAAAATATTTTCAAAAATTTTAATTTGCCAACGGGGTTTGGCTGCACCTAAATAATTCGATTGAATTGAATTATTGATATGAGTCTACACTATTCGATTCAGCTAGACTAATGTTATGAAAACTCTAAGTGTTCATTGAAAGAAATTTCCCGAACCAAATTGTTTGGTGCGGAATCCAATAAGACTGAGGTAGAATTTTGTTCCTATGGCAGTGACGAGAAACAGATTCGACCAGCAGTACTTATTAAGTACAGGGCATATCGGGCTAATTACCCACTATGTCCGTAAGTTATGACGGTTTGCGGATGAATTTCCATATAAACTTTGTGAAAATGACAAACAATAGTCTGTAAAACCCCTCATCACAATTTCAAAATTTTAATTCTTATGAAGAATGTATTGGGTAGCATGCGATGCTGTGTAAGAATGGTGTACGGTATAAGGTAAATTTCGGGGACGAAATTTTTAAAAGAAGAGGTGAATGTGACAACCCGAGAATTTAGAAAACTTTTAAAATTTTAATTATTTGATTTAAGGTTCAATATTAGAACCTAGACATAAAATAAGTGTATGCGTTTGATATTTTTGAGAAAGAATTTTGAGGATTTCAAAATTCTATTAAGGATTTAAGTGAATATGTTATGTGAATATGGTATTATATGAGTACAGTATGTGGTTAAGGGTCAAAGGTTGATTAGATAACCTATGTCGGTGTCAAACCCTAAGTATATATTTAGAACATCCACGTTCAGTTAGAAAATTCTTACGATCTATAAGAAATCCTAGAAATCGGTTCTGAAAACCCTAAATTCAATTCAGGGAATTTAAAACCCTAATCCGGATATTAAAATCCTAATTTGGGAATTTAAATGTTATGTATAAGGTTTTTGTATTTTAATTACAAACCTAATTAGGGATAACCCAAATGATTAATTAGATTTTCTAATAATTTAGAAACCCTAATTTATAAGTTTAAAACCCTAATTGTTCTGTTTGAAACCCTAACGGACCAAATTGCTAAATTAGAAATCTTAATTAGGAAATATTTATTCTAATTAGCAAGCATGAATTATGATTAGTAAATTTTAATATAATTAGAAAATTCTAATTATAATTAAGTAATGTTAAAAAAAATTTAAAAATAATAATAAAATAAAATTTTAAGGGTTAAACCCTAAACCCTAAGGGTTAAATCCTAAACCTTAAGGGTTAGGGTAAATGACAAATATAAACACGAAATGACTAAATTACCCTTTTACATTATTGGAGAGAAGAGACATGTAAATCTAGCCATGATCTTGTAGGGGGTGGCTAACCCTAGCCCTAGCCTTAGCTATATATCAATTACCAGCTATCTTGTCCCTTGGATCAGACACATACATTGAATTATATCACTTATATAGATTAAAAGTAAGAAAAGTCTCACTTTTTTTTGTTTCAATTTGTCCAAGACTATCTGCTCTCTCTAAATTCGGGTATAAGAGAGTGAAAGGGAGTGTAAAGCTAAGCTAATATCATCTCTTAGCTTATCAAGAATAGATTCAAGGATCAGAAATCAAAAATCCAAGTTTTAAAGGTATAAAACCCTAATTCTAGAAATCTCATGATTTGATATTTGATGTTGTAATTGATTGTTTAAAGTTGTGTTTTAGGGTGCCATTTGATGATCTGGGTTGTCAAAACCTAGATCGATATCATTTTGATGCTCAAAATTTGAGTTTTGTGAAATCTGGAAAAAATGGAAATAGTCGTCTGACAGTCATATGTCTGACCTCATAGATCTGTGTGTGTTTGATGTTTGGTGTATGTTATGTTATAGATCTGTTCTTTGTAGTTAGTACTTTGATCTGAGACTTTAATCAACCTTAGATCATGTATAGATTGAAAGATAAAATCGGTCAAAGTACGTTGACCGTTCATGGAAACTGCCTTTTGGGCAGCCCAGAAATCCCCAAGAGGTCTAACAAGCTTTTCAACGTCCCTGATCTTAATGGATGTTCATGTTTTGGTCACGTTATTGTGTTGTTATTGTAGCCTGACATGAAGACTATATGTTAAAGGCATTATACCACCTGGATCTTGAACAGAATAGTAGATAATCATGGTCAAACCACCTTTGACCAACGCACGGGAAGGAGATTCTGGGTAACCCAGAATCTTCAAGACCCGTTTCCTGAACACTAGTTTGACCGGCCTTGATATCTTAGATCTGATGTTGTTAAGATGATCTGAGGTTATGTAGTTGTACACAGACATGAGCACTACACAATGGAACCTTGATATTACATTACTCATACATGTAAGGCCTAGATCCGGAGGCACAAAGTAAGACCTAGCGACTATTCTTCATTTCTGAAAAATCCAGAAATGAAGAACAGCTCTGGCATGATATTAGGTTGCTTAGATCTCTTACTGGTGAAATGTTTTGCCCATGATCTTAATTTTTAGTTGTATTATTTCACGTATACTACAATCTACACACTTTATATAACACAGAACACCACGAGAACGAGGATCAAAAGTTGGTCAAACCACCCCCTAGCTCGCTGTCAGGTTTTCTGTGCAAGGCTCAAGAACACGCGAAGAACACCAACAACGACAGATTCGTAGCCAGAAACCCCTTTAGCGACACTTATTTTCAGAAAATGATTTATTTTAATAAATAAATTGATTTAAATAGTTTTTAATTATTAAAAATACATAATAAATTCCGAAAAATTATTTTAAAGTCTGAAAAATAGTTTTTAATTATTTTGAGTATACTTCATAAATATTTAATATTTTTAGAATATAAATGGTATTAAATTTATTTAACTATAATATTAAATAATTAATTTAAAAATGATTTTAATACTTGAAAAATCATGAAAAATAATATTATGGTATAAGAAAATATTTAATGATATTTTCAGTGACTTTTAATATTTTAGGATGAATTTCATTAATTAATCAATATTAATGATAATTAGTTTATTTAATAAATATATTAAATAAACTATGAAAAAATAGAATTAACGATTTAAAAATCATATAAAAATGATTTAAGTGTTATAAAAATATTTTAAGTTATAAAATATAACTTTTGATATTTTGTCATGAAAATATTAATATTTTAATTTTAATAGCAATTATCGGATAATGAATTTAACTGTTTAACAATCATATAAATATGATTTTAAAGTATTAAAAATACCTTGTGATATTATAAATTTATTATAATATTATGACATGAATTTCATTAATATTTGATAATAATTAAATATTAATGATAATAGAATATTGGGGTATTTAATTCATTTAAATACGAGTTTAATGATTTAAAAATCTTGATAAATAGTAATAATTATCTGAAAATTATTACGAACTTACAAAAAAATATTTTGATTAATATTAAAATTATCTGAGATAATTGTTAAGTGTTAGGCAGAGTTTAATTGAACTTAAACTCAAAATTTTGTCCGACTAGACCGTCGGAATGTCAAAGTTGTGTCGGGTTCAAGTCAGACTTAAATAGTTTGACTTGATACTGAGTCTTATGTGAGTTATAAACTGATATGATTATGTGTTTAGGTTATTTTAAATATTGTGATGATATTATTCTAACTTATATATCGATATTATTTATATATTATATTAGGTCTTCTGAAAGGCTTAATAAATTGTGTAACTATAATCAATGAAACAGACAAGTTTTACTTAACTCTACTAAGAGTTGTTTCATTTAGATATGCTTATGGTTAATCATTGTTGATTGCCACTGTAGAATTGTATTCTGTACATATTGCATGTATAAGTCAGGTATGAAAGGCTGATCACCTTCATTACCAGTTGGTCCAGATATATTTGTTCATGTTTAATACTTGTTCAGTCAAAATTTTGTTCGTGTTAATTCACAACTATATTAAAGAATTATAGCCAACTAATTATTCAGACTCTTTCAATCATGATATATCTTAATAAATTTAAACTTGCTGGGCAACTTTCATGCTCACCCTTGCTATATCATGATAAATATTACAAATAAGGCGAATGCGTTTGGATACAGGAAAAGGGTTAAAGCCAAGTTCAGCTTGGGATAAAATGTGCAGCTAATTTGTAATAGAATAGTTTGATAAATATGTTGTATGTCTGATAGTTTATGAATTGTTTATAAGTTAAGGTTACTTGATTTTGGGAAAATAATGTGTACGTTTATTGTATAAACAATTTATATTTATATCTTCCGCAAATAGTGATAGAATGATTGTACCGGATCCGCGGTGATTTGGGACCCGGATTCGGGGCTTTCACAGGACCCCCGTCGGGGCGGGCTTTCTTTTCACAAAACCCCTGCCAGGGCGGGGGTACCAGCTGGAAAACAGACCCTTAGCCCGCTGGGGCGGGCCCTTTACAAGGCTAAACCCCCGCCAGAAAACTCGATTTTTGTCCAAATTTGAGTCCACGAAGGATTGGTTCGATCCGATTGACTCAAGGACTTTCAAGAGGACTTAAAGACATATAAAGAGACTTATAAAAGGAGAAAAATTACAAGGATTAGAGGAGGAAGAGAGGATTCTATTAGATTAGATTAGAGCAAAATAGGAGAAAACACTAGTTCTTATGAGATTTGAAGATTGAAGCAACTTGGAGACCATTGAAGATTCAAAGTAGGAGCGATGAGGGAGCTTCAAATCTGCAGACAACAGATTATATCTTCTTATCTTCTTCTATCTCTGTCTTTTAATGTGTATTCAAGTGTGGATTCTTAGTTTTAATTCAATAATCATGAACTAATTCTTTGTTTGAGATTACAATGGATCTTATTGTGAAATTTATTTTAATATGTTTCGCTATCAATTATTATGTTCTATTGTGAGGATTGTCTATTATGATTTAGACTTAATTGCTTAATTGTCTAGCTAACAATTACCGTGATAATCTATATGAACTCGAGAGATGAAGTATTGATTTAGATCTTATCATGATAGCATGTGTTTGTGATTTTTGTATAGATGGAATTCATGATTCGTGTTTAGGATAGAGATATGCCTTTACGCCATATGTAATCTTATAGGGAACTTGTGTTTTAAATCTTTTTTAATTGTAATTCACATAGAGATTTAGTGGATTAGGTAATTAGGGTGTCTTGCTTTATTCTATCATCTGTAGATTTAAGTGAGTATGGGTATTATGCATCGAGAGGTGATTTTATCTACTTTAGTATTCTTGATTAACAATTCAGGATAGAGAATAATTGATGAGAAGTGTGTTAACTTAAATGAAGCAATAAGTGAAGTTGTGATCTTAAATCTTCGTAATCTTAATTTTTAATTAATGGTAATTAGAATTAGTGTAATTAAATAATATAATTTATATAATTTGAAATTCATTCGTTTAAATAAGATTGAGTTGATTACGGGTTAGTACTTGGTCATTTTTTATTAAACAATTTCTCGTGGGAACGATACTTTACTTTCACTTTATTACTTGTTGACCACGTATACTTGCGTGTTGTGCGTAATTAGATTTGACCCAACACTTTACCTCCAGAGTTGGAGCATATTCATAATATTTTCCATGTATCGGTATTGAGGCCATATATGCCTAATTATAAGCATGTAATAGAATATGAGCCCTTACAGTTTGAGAAAGACTTAACATATAAAGAAGTCTCTATTCAAATAATCGACAGGAAAGAGCAAGTACTAAGTAATAAAGTGATACCTTCTGTTAAGGTAATCTGGAGTAACCACAATGCTGAAGAAACTACATGGGAACTTGAAGATGTTATGATGCAAAATTATCCTCAGTTATTTGCTTAATCTTGTATAGCGATTTTGGGGACAGAATCCTGTTAAGGATGAAAGAATGTGACGAATGAATTTATTGAGTAGTGATTCTGGTGATAGAATCTTTTTAAGGAGGGAAGGATGTAACGATCGAAAAATTTTGTAATTTAATTTAAATATTTATTGAATTAAACAAATATTTTATTAAATTTATTTATTGAGAAAAATAAATAAATGATGGAATTATGATGCAAGAATTTAGTAACTAAATTGATTAATGTTAATTAAATTGAATAATGGTAATTTTTAATTGAAAGATTTAATTTAATAAAAATAATTAAATTAAATGAATTGTTTAATATTTAAAAGAATAATTAAATTAAATAAAGTAATATTTTAGTCTAATTTATTAATTAAATTAGATATATAATTATTTATTAATCATAAGTATAATTATAATAAAAAAATTTATAATCACTATTGTAAGTTATTTAAATTAACTAAACTAAAGTCATTTAAATTAACTAAAATAAATGTGACAAAAGTGACTATATAATATAATATTATAAAAATAAACTAGTATGGGAAATTTTATGCTGCCAAACACAGCTTTGTAGTTTTTGGCCTAACATAACTGATTTGGCATATTATTTTTGTACCTGACGTACATGGGGGGGAGAGGGAACCAGTTATATTACGCGTATTTTTTCCTAAGGCTAGATAATAGTGAAACACAAAGAGTTTGGAAGAGAGGAACACAGTGATATTGAGAGTTGGAGAAGAAGGGTTTTGGGAAAGGATTGCTATCAACTTTGCTATTATACAATCAAAAGATTTAGGTATAATCTACCCCTAATTCTAATATTTGGTTTTGTAATTCTCTACTTTCTGAAATTGGGTATTTTTATGGAATTGTTGTTTCAAACGTTGTTTATATGTATGTATACTCTTGCTAAATCTGTTAGTTATCATCTATAATCCTATGTTGGTATTTAAATTCATGTAAATTGGATTGTAGGAAGAAAAGTAAATATTAGTGTCTATTCATGTGATATTGATTAAGAAAGTACAAAATTTCATGCTCAATATGTGTTATAATCTGCAAATTTATGTTAGATTGTGTTAGTATGTTAAGAAATGAAAGCGGCGTAGTTTGAATCGTGTCAATTGGTTAATAAACAAAGTTGTGGCGATCGAATTCGCTAAAAGTGTAAAAAATGAAGAAATTGGGAAAATTGGGGTTTTGATCCTTCAAAATTGAGTATATATAATGTTTATGTAGTTAGAATGATGAATAGCATGCTTAACTATGTTATTACAATGTTTTAGATGTTGAGTTTGGTGAATTTCTGTGGAATTGGGATTTTTGGCCTAGAACAGAGGCTGTGTTCGAGTTTCTGCAAAACTGTTTCTGGTGCCAAGCGCGGGCGTGCCAGATACAAAGGGTGTCATGGCGCGGCCGCACCAGTGGTCAGTCAGACCAGTGTTGAGCTATTAACAGGATAACTTTGAAAATGCTAACCTAACTTATTTTAATGACCTTAAAACATGTTATAAGATATAACAACATGTTGTAATCACAACGTTGAAACTATAAATTATGAACTAATAAGTTGTGATAGTTTGTAATGTGATGTCATTTGAATTGGAATTGGTTTGTAATCACCATGTCGTATACCAGGATATAATTGAGAATTCAGTTTCGTGTTACGTGAATGAGTAGGATAATCAAGTCCTAAGTTAAGGATTATAGACTTGATTAAAATAAAAACTAAACTAATGAAATTGATGTTAATATAACTAATTAGTATTGTGATTCTAATGGTATATGTAGGGTAATTGGCGAACGTTTATTATATTTGTGTAGCTTACACCCGAGGTAAGTTTCCTAACTTCATTCTCTTTATAGTGAATACAAGTTTCTTATCCTAAACTTTTATTGAGGAAGTTTTCTAACTTCATTCTCTTTATAATGAATGCAAGTTCCATAATTCAGTTATTTTGTTATTATCAAGCAAGCTTTCTAGTTCTAAATTATCATTATGCAAATCCTATATTACAGTTGAGCAAGCCTATTGATTCTATCTCGTGTATGATTGTACAAGCTCTTGTAATCTAGTTCGTTACATCGAGCGAGTTTTACTTTCCTAAATCTTGTTATTATTATTCAAAGTATATATTGTTCTAATACATTGATTCAAATGAGATTGTTTTAACTCTTTTGAATATAGTACTTTGCATGTATACCATATCTACTCAATTGTACATTTCTATTATTTGATCTTTGACTTAGATAACCTTGTCCAATTCTATATTGTTGTATTAAACCTTCAAGTAGTAAGCAAAACTCTTATTGATTGAACTAGTCTATAATGGAATAGTGTTCTAAAATTTTAGAACCACTGATAAGTTAGTTCCAAGCTACACTTTCTTTAGTGCGGAAATTCTAAATCCAAACTGAGACGAACAACCTTAACATATGGGATTTTGTACGTGTAATGTTTAGATGTTTATGCATAATACATGGTACAAAGGACTGATCCCCCTAAGTACGTTAAGTAGGATTTATATAGTCTAAATGATTGTTAAGGTTGGGGTAGTAATACCTAATCACCGGGGACATAGTTCGTGGTCTTAAGACCCTCAGACATTAAAGTTCGAACTTGTTTTCTATTTTTGATTTGTAGAACAAGTTCATTATTGTTCAGCATTCGTTGTTCATTCTCATGTTGTTATCATTACTACTCTTTATATCAATGAGCAATGGTTTGCTCACTCTTGCATTTAACACTGCAGCTAAAGTTGAAAGAGTCGATGAGCCATCTACTAGTAAAGGAAAGGGCAAGATGTCCAAGTGTTGAAGATTTATGAGAATTTATTTAAATGAATTATGTTATAAGACTTGTTTTATTTTATGATGTATTCCGCAAACTTATGTAATAATTTAAGGTTAGATTATCTAGGATTGTTTTAAAGATGATGTAACCTTTAATGGGAAAGATTATTGTTTAAGTTATTTGATGTCTTTATCCTTTATTATGGGTAGTTAGATGTAATTATTTTTTATAGCGAGCACCAAATTTTGTGGGAATGAAGTACCTGGATTTGGGGGTGTCACAGATCCGCTATTCAAAAAATCGTAGGGTTGAGCTTTGAATTATACTGAACTTTCTGATCTTCTGTTTGAAGATAGTAAAGTGATGGATGTTATAGACTTGAACTCTGTATTGTCACTGCTACTATACAATCAGCTTTTATTCTACTTTCTTATTACTCTTTAATGTTTGCTCTTGATGTGTAGACTCTTCTTCGTTCTCTTCACCCTTTCGTTGTTCTGCGAAGTTAGTTTTTCAGAGCTTGCTGCTTCTCTACGAAGTCCTGCTTGTTATGCGAAATGTTATTAGCTTTACATCCAGGCGAAAAACCTTTGTAATGAGACCTTTATAGATTACTTCTGGAGATCTCTTCTAATGTAAATCATACTCAGATATTGTCAGAGTATATTCCTTTTGATGTGCTTCTTCTTGAGAGATCTTCACCTTATATTCATGGTGTCAATTTAAGCTTGGTAATCTACTTTGACTCTATGGTCAGCTTAATACATTTTACTTTACGGTTCTGAAGCTAACTTTATGATATTGATCCTGTTGAATGATCTTGAAGTTGCCTTACGTTATTCCTTTCGTTCAACAAGTGATTGAAGTATTCTGCTATCAGTCTTTACTAAACAAGCCTTGTTTGACTTTACGATTTACTAATCACTCCGCAGATTGATTGTTCCTTAGCTGGGTGAAGTTCAATATATAATAGCTTCTTTGACTTCTTCTGCAGCTCTGAGATAGCCTTGCGATTCTGAGCTTTGCTGTTCACTTTACAAGCTGATCTACCTTTATGAGATAAAGTGAACTCTGTGATTCTCCTTAAGCTTTACGAACAGTGATAACTTTGAGAAGTATTTCCATACTACGAACTAACAAAGTATCTTTACGATTAATTACTTCCTAACATTTATACATTAGATTACTTTCAAAAAGATCAACCTACATTATTTGATCTTTCTAACCTAAGTCATTGTTCATCAATTCTTTTGAAAGACTTTACAAAACTTACTTGTACAAATATACATTAGTCATCTTTTAATTTAAACACATGTAGATTACTCTGTTAATAGTACTAATATCATGCAAAGTGGCTTTTACAATTGATTCTATCTATTACATATGCATTCAGGATAAAGATCAACCTAACAAGTTTGATCATACTATTCTAAGTCATTGTACATAGATATCTCAGTTAAGGACTGTGTAACGCCCCCAAATCTAGTTTCTCTAACCTCATATTCAATGCTCATGATCTATCATCATCATAAGCATTCTATAAACTATTGCGGAATAATAAACATACATTGTTCATTATAATAAAGTTTCATAACATAATCCCAAGGTCTTTGTTACCTTAACTTAAACACGCCTTTAATATTACAAAAGATTTACATAAATAATTCCATCAGATAATATAATAATTAACATTCATCTTAAATTATTCTCGGACCTTACCCTTGCCTTTGTCTTTCGTATTCGATCCTTCAGGCTTAACTGAAATAAATGTCTATAGCAAGGGTAAGCAACCAATTTGCTTAGCAAGTTTATATACAAGGGAGATATATCATGATTAGAAAGAAGTTTCGCTTTCAATGCTCAACAATAGTATAACATTATGAAGGATCAATAATGTACATACATATAAAGTAACTTGAAATTTCTGGTTATTACAGACTGTACAAAACATATCCATACAAATATATATTTAGTGTTTCATAATCAAATCATATACATTTAGAATCTAATGAGGGTTTTAAACAAGCTCCCCTTTAATAAAGTAATCTTCTAATCTATAATTAGATTCCTAACACAGTGAATAAGCATTATCATGAGATCTAAAGACCGTGGTGTTAGGATTCTTATCTTATCCTAACAAAGTACTTACTCTGCACTCTGAACATTCCTTGTTTTACTGAGTTTTATTGATTTTCAACTCTATGTAGTCTAAATTCCTTAAAACATCACAATTTCTCATTTGATATACATATACACACATTCTTGGAACAAACCTAACAACAAAGGTTTAATGAACAACAAATTTAGATTTTATAACCTCGTTCAAAAATTTCTCAAAACAAATGAACAATCATAATTTTCATTTAAATGCACAAATTAGAGGCAAAAAAATCACAAAACAAAAGTAAACCCTTAAATAACAACATATAAGTTTATACATATAGAGAAAGAAGTACCAAGTAAGACGGCCGTTAAGGTTTCGGAAGGAAGAATCGAGAAATGGCGTTAGGGGGTTCGAATTCAGGAACCAAAATTTCACTTTTACGGATTAAATAAATTTTAGACTAAAATACACTTTAGACACAAAGTTTGTAAGGTGATTGAGGTTTGCACTTTAATATTTAAAACATGTTTATGTGCACCTCAAAAATCTTGTATGTTAAACAAAATGCATCCTCAGATGTTTAAACTAGTCAAAATGCACTCTAAAATTCTTTTTAACTCAACAAAAATGCACCCCCAAAGTTCTTTTTAGCTCAGCATATACACATTAAGATGAGACAAAGAGGCTTTAAGCCTTGTAAGTTCATTTCTTCAATTAAATTCATGGGCCCTACATGTATAACAATTACAGTCTCAAGCTTCCAATCCTCTTTTTGGATAATAGAAAAGGCTAAGGCCTTTTTTTTCTTTTTCGTTTTTATATTAAAAGTAGCTTTAATATATGGGTCCTTTACAATAATATACAACATTTAGTAAGTAATTACACTATTAGTACATCCACAAAATAATTATAAAAATAATATATTTTCCCATATTTATTTGCAATATTAGTGCAATTAGGATTCCTTAATTTAGGAAATTAGTATAGGATTCAATTCACAATAACAAGGAAACCTAAAATCAAGGAGAAATAACTGTCATAATTAATAATTCAAATTCAAATATCTTGGATATAACAACAAAAACAAATTCAAAATAATAATTAAAATTTAAATATTCAAAGTTCGGCAACGTCATCTTCCTCCTCCCCTTCACCGGTCATCTTCCTCCTCCCCTTTGCCGGTGAGACCCAATTTCATGTCCAAAAAAAAATAAGAACACTGCATAGGAAAGAGAGAGATAAGAGAGTGATATGTAATTTAAAGTTGATAACTAAACCTTCTTAAAAAGGTAACCAAACTTTTATACCAAGGTAACTAAATATTTATACCAAGGAAACCAATCTACCTCCATACCTGCGGTATGAATTGGTTACTTTGGTCTGAAAGTTTGGCAACCAACTGCATGAATGTTTGGCTACCAACTGCATCACATTTAAAATAAATTGGTAACTTAATAAAATTGAATTGGTTACCTTGATATGAAGGTTTGGTTATTCACTGGTTTGGCTACCAACTGCATCACATTCAAGATACTATTGGCTTAGATAATTTAACCTAAAGTGTGTGTGTGAGAGAGAGAAAATAAAAGAAGTGAGAAAAGGAGATGACTTAGTCAGCTTGGGGTTCGGAAGAGGTGATAGCGGCTTGGGCAATGAAGTGGTGGAGGCTTGGGATTTCTTCTGTGTTTTTCAAAAAATTAAGGTCATTATTCGATCGAGAGGACGTTAAATTTCTGGAGATAAGGAGAGAAAAGTGCTTGATCTTGGGCGGCCGGGAAGAGGAGATTGTGGATGTGAGGTGATATGATTTTGAAGAAGAGAGAGAACTTCGGAAAGGGAATGCACAGCATCGCCTTTGGAGTTTCATACGTATAACGGAGTGGGGTTGGTAGTTGAAAATTGAGGTGATGAGAGCTGAAGAGGCCATGGCCATGGATGAGAGAGAAAACAGAGCTTGCTGGCAACAGCCGAAGTTGGATGAATAGGGGTTCGTTGATTTGACTGTAAATGGGCTGGTCGGGTCAAATTAAAGAATACTAATTGCATACTACTTCCCTAAATTAAGGAATCCTAATTACACTAATTATGTAAATAAAATATTTAAATGCATTAACTGTGTAAATATTTTATGAGTGCACTATTGTTGTAATTATTTTAAAAAATGTACTAGAAAGTGTAATTGTTCCTTAATATATATCATATATTATTTTGAAAGAATTGTTGAAGAAAAATCATTTTAAGAATAATAAGAATTCTCATTATCTTAGAAAATGTTACTTTGTGAATTAATCTCTTTAACACTTGATATTAAATTATTAAGGTTAAGAAAAATATTAATTCAATTAGAAAATATTTTTAGTCAACGTAAGTAATATAATTAAAAACAATTAAAATATATAAATCATATGGGGAGGATTTTACCCTTTTAATTAACCTATCTACTAATTATTTGTCATCATTAAAATATTTCTAAAAGTTGGAGACCTATCACATAATAATTTTATTAATATATTATTATTTGTAAATTAAAAAACTTTTTAATTGAATATAAAATAAGTATAAAATTCGTTGAATCAAAGTAGTAATTCCCCGGACGGTTCAGAGCAGTAAAGCCCTTTTGAGCTTCAAGTATACATGGCAATATAGTTAGTTAACTGTTGGGTCAAACTATATTAACCGGAACCAAATGAGTTGGTTAACCATTTTTATTTATTCAGGTTGGTTAAAGTTTGGACCCATACTTTTTAAAATAAATATAGTTCTGAACCGGTTAACTATTTTTCAACCCATATCGAAAATCAAAAAATTCTTTTCTCATCTTTTCTTCGTTGTCAGACCCTTCCTTAAGACGGCCACGCCATTTCATTAATTAGCTTTAAAAAATCATGTTTATAATTCTGATTCCTGAAAATGATGTTTTCATAATGACAAAACATGTTTGATTTTAATAATTTCTTCGATTTTGACGCGTTTCATTACTAAATATTTAAAACAATATATTAACATACATTATATAATGTACGTGTGTGTTATAAGGAAGAACGTAAGTATGCGAATTAATTTGTGCATAAGCTTAATTTCCTTAGTGTTTAATATTTGACTAGTTATTATTGTCTAAATAACTGCCAAAAGATTTATATATTATGCAAAAAAAATCTTTATAGAATTATTGATCACTAATTATTAACACGGATGATTATAGTTATACAATGAGAAATAAAATTTAAAATATTTAAAAAGCTTAGAAGAAAGTTTTGGGAAAATATATGTTTTGTAATGTTAAATTTTAATATGTCTGTTTAATTAATTAAATTTTAATATGGTCTATAGAATTATATGATTCAGTTTTCTACTTATCTTATATGTTCTATAAATTAATATGTTTTTATTTTGGGTGACTAATGTTGTTCTGCAAGTTAATAATAATTTTGAAAAATTATTTAAATATGGAAGGGTATTAATAATTTCAATTTAAAATTTTATTAGTATAGTTTTTTAGCATTTTATTATTTATATTAATAATTTTTATTTCATATTATTACTTAATTAATTTAATTGTGACGGTTACAATTTTATTTTTCAAAAGTTCTGTTTAAAAGTCAAAACATCTTTAAATGGTTAATATGGTTTTGAACCATAACCATATAGTTCCAATCCACACAACTCATATTAAAAATGGTTAATATGGTTTTAGTTCTTAAATGGAACTATAACCATATTTTGAAAACCAAAATCAATCCATAACCATATTTTGTCAGGTCTAGCTTCAAGTTATTGCATTTGGATGCAGAAATCAAGTAGGCAAAGCTAACTGAAAAAAAATAAAAACTGGTCAAAACTAGTTAACTAGTTTGGACATGTTTTTTTTTTAAAAAATATGGCTTCAAACTTTAATTAACCAAAATAATTTAAAGTAGTTAACCAACCTAAATGATTCTAGTTAATATATGTTGACCCATCAATTTGTAAACCAACTTACCAAGTTTAGTAAAACCTACATACAATTAACAATAACAATTGTTACAATCAATGACTTGAAACTAAAGACCCTTAAATAAATTTTTTCATAAAAAACATCGTACACAGTATTAATCTATTATTATTATATTAATACAGTATAATACCAAAAAAATATAAATATAATAATTTTATAGCAAAACACGTGTTTCGCACGGTATCATGGACTAGTTAACCATAATAATTAAAAATAGGATTTCGATATATTTGAACCCCATAATGATATAGCAGTGCTAGCGTGTCCGTGTATTTATCACTCGAAACACCCAAGAATGCATTATTTTATTGCTCGGTAACCTCACGACATAATACATTAATACATAAATTTTTGTACACCATAGATTTAGTGATATTGATATTGCACATTTAAATCTGATATATTTATTATTATAAACTGTTTTTCTTTTATTGCGTTGATATTTTCTTAATTTATTTATATCACGATGAAGACAAGAATACATTAACAAAAATACATTAATTTATTGTATGGTAAAGTTATGATATAATTCATTAATGCATAAATTTTCATACGCCATAAATTTAATGATAGTGATATTACACACTTATAATATATACTCCATATAACTATAAAATGATTTCTTTTATTGAGTTGATATTTCTTTCACTTATTTACAAAGATTAGAACCATAATAATAAAAAATAGGATTTTAATATATTTGCACCCTATAGCGATATAGTGCTAGGGTGCCCGTAAATTATCACTTGAAATACCAAAAAATGCATTAATTTTTCACGGTAATGCCACGGTCGAGTGTTCCACTAAATAAATTTCTAAAAACTATATATAGATTTAGTGATAGTGATAGTGATAGTGATAGTGATAGTGATATTGTACATTCAAATATGTTAGAATGTAGGATAATTTTGTCACATTGATCAAGCCTGCAACTATCACTATAAAATATACACATATTAAAATCCTAAATTTTTAATCAGAATCACCTAGAATATATTTATTCGTAAAACAAATTTGGCTAATTAAAGTTACATTACATGTACAAAAAAAAAGGTCGAAAAATATCAAAAACAAAAGATTCTTTAAATCTCTACTTGCCAACTTTATATCTCTATTAATTGGCAGTGAGCTCTTCAATACTTGCAACATTCCTAATAACACCAACTTTTGATAAACTACGGCAGATTCTAAATCTTCATTGCATTAATTAAAACTCATTTCCATAATCCAAATATTATATATATATATATATATATATATATATATATATATATATGACTTATTGGACTAGCCAAGCTACCAACTGAATTCTCCATAAGATTTTTTTTCTTCTTCAAAAAGGAATAATATTTTTGAGTAGGCAATCTTTGAGGTTAGATTTTCATAGAGTAATAATCTCCATTAATCATGTCAAAACGTTGCGCCGCTTGCAAGTTCTTAAGAAGAAAATGTCTTGCAGACTGTATTTTCTCCCCATATTTCCCTGGAGATAATCCCCAAAGATTTGCTTGTGTCCATAAAATTTATGGTGCGAGCAACGTGGGCAAAATGATTCAGGTACATATGTTGTATTCATTTAACCCTGCTTTGAATTAATCTTTTTTCCGTACATGCATTCTCATCTTAATAGTACCAAAAAAAATTGTTATGCCTATTTGCCTCCATCACAAAATTATAGTTATTTTGAAAGTACTTTTACTGGGATATGTAAAAGTTCTTAAGCATCAATGTGGGTTATCATGAATCTTTAACGGATGTCATAGGTTTGGAGTTGAAATATATATATATATATATATATATATATATATATATATATATATAGCGGATCAGGTCCAGACTGATCAAAAACGGACCCAAATTTTTTTTTTTTTGCTTTTTTTTTTAAATAACTAAAAAAAATATTTAATATTTTATGGAACTGAAATTTTTCCATAATACAATGTTTTGGGGTGATTTGAATACCTATACCAAAAAATTGTGATGCAGTCTGTACATATATGTTTTGTTATACGTACCCAAATCACACCCAAAATATTGTATTATGAAAAAATTTCAATTCCATAAAATATTAAATTCTTTTTTAGTTGTTTTAAAAAAAAAAAAGTCCGGACGGTATAAAATCCGGGCGTCCGGACTGGAACCGGACTCTCTCTCTCTCTCTCTATATATATATATATATCAGTTGCTATGAATTCGTTCCAAATATATATGGGTAGAGATATGAAGGGTTCAGTGGAGATTATAGAACACATTGAAGTTTTTTCTAATTTGATATACCATAGGAGCATAAGTGATGTTTATGCGAAATTTCATAAAGAAATAAGTCTCAAGTTCGGGATCAAAATTTTATATTATTAAATAAAAAAATTTGCAATTTAGTAGTTATAATTAAGTACTCTATATACTCCAAGTTCTAATTTGTTACTCTTACAAATATTTATGCAGCAAGTTCCTGAACATAACAGAGCAGAAACTGCAGAATCATTGTTTATTGAGGCTGAAAATCGCATCAAAAATCCGGTTTACGGCTTTGCTGGAATAATCACCATGTTAAATCAAGAATTAAGTGATAAAAATTCTGAATTAGCACGAATTCAGGCTGAGCTTGCTGCCTACAAAGCTCAGAATTATTATTCTCAGTTAGCGGAGTCTGCTGCGATTAATTCCTACAATACTCAGGACCATTCGCAGTTCGAAGTTGACCCATTTGACGTGCAACAACAACAACTTAGGCCTGAGGTTCATTCACATAAATCAAATTTAGTAGTTGGCCTATTTCACCAGCAACAACAACAATTTGGGTCTGATGCATATACAGAGTTTGGAGTTAACCCAGTTTACCATCAACAACAACTTGGGCATGTTCCAGACTTTGTGAACACATGCCCATTTTATTTGCAACAGCAACAACAACTTGGACCAGTCCAACAACAATCTGAGTTCATGAATGCGTTTTTGCCAGCCCAGAGCGGGGGGCTTGGCTCAACAAGTTTTAATAATTGATATTATTAGAGCGCCATTGATGCTAGGAAGAAAAATAAGAGATTACTATTTCCACATGTATTTTTAATATTTTCATTCCTTCTAGCATAAAGGTGGGTGGAACTCACTGTATCTGTATGCTCTTATGAGAGATGACCATGTGGAAATATCAAAAATATGTGGAAATATCAATTTCCAAAATAAATACCAAATGAAAGTTTTTTTTCAGTTTGAATTTTGTTATTGCAATAGTAGCCCTCAACTTTTTTATCCATTTTTTCCCTTGCATTTCAAAGTTTTTATACATTGTCTTTTCTTTCCTTTAATTTCTTTTAGTTCTGTATATTGCAAGTGGAAACGGATCAATCGAAGAAAAAAGTTCAAGAATCAAATTTCAAAACTCAACTCAACTACCCTTTTAAAACTAAACAAGTTAAAATAAACTTAAAATGAATCACATATATAAGCTTAAAAGTATAAAAGTGAGAAGAAAACTAAAATGAACAAATACAAAAAATGGAATCTGATTATTATGAAGCTAACTTCATGGTAAGTTGATCAATTAATCAATACAGTGCTGACACGCAGAGAGAGATAACATCTTCAAACAAACCCTTAAAAGGATCCATTTTGTAAATAAAAATTACAAGTAAAAAACTAAAAAGATGTAACAAATACAAAAAAACATGATACAATAAAAAATAAAATAATAGAAATGAATGGAGACGAGTAAAATAAAAACACAACAATGCATAGAAAAATTCTAGCACCAAAAATAAGAGTAGAAATAGTGCAAAACTATATGAATTTAAACATGCTTTCACTGTATAGCATCTTCAAATAAACCCTTACAAGGATCCATTTTGTACATAAATATTACAACAATTCTGACATCCACTTAACAAAGAATACGGAGCCGGTGTTGGTATTGGTATATTAATCAGTAAATACTCATCATACATTTAGCATTTATTTAGTTTCAAACTATCTATACATAAAGAATTTTAGCCTTAGCCTCCACTTATTGGAGGAATGATAGCCAACTCATCTCGATCTTTAACAATTGCAGACCCGGTTGTGTATTCCTCATTCAACGCCAGAACCATGCACCCAAGGATCTCATCCAATTTCGGAAACTTGGCAATAAGCTTGCTCAAGCAATCGTGGGCAGTACTACCTGATGACACCTCGAGTGACATGTCAGTTAAGCCAGTTAAATCTCTTGCCCGAGCAAAAAACAGCACCTTTATCACAACAGATGAATTCTCCTCGTTTAAACTATCTATGTTTTTGGTCTCATCATTTGTTCCGGTAGAATCCATAACAAAAGGCGCTGCCGACCTGATTTAATAGAAATTAGAAACATGTTTTGAATGATAAAAACACGTTAACTTCAGTTTTATAGCTAAAGAAAGAAAAAGCATCGGTGAGCAGAAAGGTTTTGACAACTAAATATACATAAGAAATTAGAAACACGAATTCATGTCACCTTTGATGTATGCTGAAGGATACCATGGTACTTTAATCGAGTAATATTCAACAATTCAAGTCATATAGATATAATTACAGGTGACAAAAAAATAATACATATAAAAAAAATAAAAACAAAAAGAGATGAAAAAATTAAAATGTGCAAATATCCTCTGATGAAATGGCCAACAATAATCACACCATACAGCTAGGTTCTAGTGCTTCTCAATAGTCAAAAATTAACAATCAGTAGAATTAACTCTGCGAAATGGCAACTGATAGACATATACTTTGTTTTTCCAGATTCAACAAAATCCTTTTCAAAGGTTCATGGAGGCAATTTGTTTTCTGCAGTACCAAAATTCAATGTAATATTGCCCTATGAGGAAAGGCAATGCCTTAATTTGTAACTAGAGCGCAAATTCAAAAGTCTCTGATAACTCGTACATTCTCAGGATTTTAGCCCCGTGATATGGGAGAAGAACAGAAAATATTAGAGAAACGGTAAAAGCAAAAGGTCCATGACCGTTTTTGATCCTTCATTCTAATCTCTTGTAAGATGGACTAAACAGTAAACACATTCCCATTACAGTCAAATACCCACAGCCCAAATAATGACTCCCAACACCATTAAATAAAGAGATGGAATGAATTGTCTTCATGTCAATTGAGACGTATTTTTCTGTTTTGGAGAAAGAAGGAATAAAGAGGGGAGGAAATCAATGGTAACTGTCATACCATAACTATATATACCAAATGAAAGAGGTTACAAATGTCATAAATACCCTTGAACCAAAACAGATGATACTCAACCTATAATACTGAAACCGCACATATACTTAACAATAACAATCAATGACTTGAAACTAAAGACACCTGAAGTTATTCTGATAGCAAAACCGGATTTCAATTTTTTCCACAGATTTTTCATCACACTTCATGAGAAAAACTTGCTTGTCAAAGAGGTCGAAGAGTATGAGTCAGTAATATTTTAGGCGTTTTAGCCATCATATTGTAGTTGAATAACATGTGAAAATATAAAATAGTTCATAGATACAATCAAAAAAACCCATACACTGTCATGATCAACCCAAGATCCTAACTTGAAGTTAAACCAAAACAGCAAGTTCAACCAACAATTGAAGTTAGTTGATTGTTTTAGGAAATAAGCAGTAGCAATGAGGAAGACAGCACACTAAAGTGAGCCACTAACATGCTCTACGCTAACATACTTAACTAACTACCCATATGTGCATGGTGCCTTCTGGAGAACCATTACTTTATACTTCCTGCACTAGGGCCCTTGGGCCTTATAATTCCCTCCCTTTCAAAATATCCATGTCCTCATGGATAGTTCTGATCTTCAACTTTCCAGACTTGGTAGTTCTTCACAATTTTCCAGAATAGAAAACAAGACTTAGGAATTTGTCAAATGGAACTTTACCACAGCAAGTAAGGCTTAGGCCAAAAACTTGTTTCTTCAAATTCCAATTTTGCTAGGCGAGGATACAAATTCCAATTTTGCAATTAGGCGAGGCCAAAGTGTATCCTTGCCTAGCAAAATTGGAATATGAATAAACAAGTTTTTTGTGTTTCCACTTTCTCTTTTTTTTACCAGGAAGAGTTTTGCTCAAGTTTCTTTGAAGTGGAAACAGTTGGCAAAAAGTTTTTTCTACTACTGATTTCAAAAATGTTGAAGTTCTCTACCCCAATTATTAATGTAGAAGAACCTAACAATTTGCTTAATAAATAAACAAGTATAAACAGTAACAAGAAAATAACCAAATCATTAGGCTCGTATTTCACTAACAAGCAGTTGTTAGGTATCATGATTGGTTAAAAAGCTTGTTTTAAGATCAAGCAAAAATTGGTACGTAAAACAGGACCCAATATCTGAGGCGCTACTTCTTTATCCTTACGATACTCGCATACTTGATTCACTTGCACTGTAGAATGGAAACAAACTTTCCATTTTTAGTATGTTGTCATCTCCAAAATTGGTTTTAAATTTGAACTAAATCCAGAGGCTTGATCACCTTATCTTTCTTATCTCATATTTCAAAATTAGGGAGAGTATGGATTGAAATTTTACAAAATTTGATCCTCCAGGTCATTAAACTAGTATTTTAGTTTCTTTGTCTACCCATAAAATAATTTGAAACATATCAGTGAAGAGGTGAAGCCCACCAAGTGTTGAAGCTTCCACTAGATCTATCTGCCAAACTGCTTTCTCTTCCTTATTTAACATAGAATTATAAAGAGAAGTGGCGGCAACACAAAATGGATTCTTCAACATATTATGAATACGAATATGGCACCAAACTATAACTTAAATACTTAGTGGACACGGCTACTATAAGTTCAACAGGAGACGATCTGAAATTAATAGGAAAACAGACAACCTGGAAGGAGGGGTATTTGGTGTAACTGGAAATATTTGTTTCCGGTAACAAGTAAAAATCAGTTCAAGACAAAGAAGAGGCCTTCAATGGAAGCTGAGAACGAGTTCTTGTTGAACGATTCTGGAAACATGCTCGCGACCACGAGGACAAAGAACATATGGTTGCTCAATCTGAGAGCAACCTGATAGATGTACTGTTTAGATGGATCATTGATTATGTGGTTGACAGTTATAGATCTAATAATTCATCAGATAGACATAGTGAATAAACAACAGCTTATTCAGACATTCCCATGCTTATAGTAAAGAGAATAACATTCATACATAAGAAATACATAAACGTCAAACCATTATAAGAATCACAGTTTGCAAGATGAAATAACAAATCTTCATATCTGATATCTCACATATACTGGAAAGACACATTTAATAAAGTTTCTCAATTCAGCTAAAGCAAAAGCTGCACATAATTCTCCAGTGAAATTCAGAACTTAATTAGAATATCGTGGACCATATCTAGGTTTATGACCATTTATCCTTGCTTGCAAATCATCATTCTTGACCTGGGACTATTTATAACACAGTGATTAAGCACTATCATGAGATCTAAAGAACGCGGTTTTAGGATTCTTATCTTATCCAAACAAAGTACTTACTTTGCACTCTGAACATACCTTGTATTTACACTTGAGTTTTACTGATTTTCAACTCTATGTTGTCTAAATTCCCTAAAACATCACAATTTCTTGGAACAAACCTAACAATAAAGGTTTAATGAACAACAAATTTAGATTTTGTAACCTCATTCAAAAATTTCTTGGAACAAATGAACAATCATAATTTTCATTTAAAATGCACAAATTAGAGGCAAAAAAAAAAAATCACACAAACAAAGTAAACCCTTAAATAACAACATATAAGTTTATACATATATAGAGAGAGAAGTACCAGGTCAGACGGCCGGTAAGGTTTCGAAAGGGAGAATCGTGAAATGGCGTTATGGGGTTCGAAATCATGACCCAAAATTTAACTTTTATGGATTACATAAAGTTTATAGTAATATACACTTTAAACCCCAAAGTTTTTAGGTTATTGAGATTTGCACTTTAATAGTTAAAACATGTCAATGTGCACCTCAAAAATCATCTATGCTAAACAAAATGTACCCTATGAGGTTTAAACTGGTCAAAATACACTCCAAAATTCTTTTTAGCTCAACAAAATGCACCCCAAAATTCTTTGCGCTAAACAAAATGGACTCTCATTTTGAACAATTAAAATATCAAAAAGAATTTCAAGGTAAACTTAAATATATTTTAAATATTAAAGTACAAATCTCAACTAATTTATAAACTTGCCTAGCAAAATTGGAATATGAATAAACAAGTTTTTGTGTTTTCACCTTCTCTTTTTTTTTACCAGGAAGAGTTTTGCTCCTAAACAGTTGGTAAAAAGTTTTTTCTACTACTGATTTCGAAAATGTTGAAGTTCTCTAACCCAATTATTAAGGTAGAAGAACCCAACAATTTGCTTAATAAATAAACAATTATAAACAATAACAAGAAAATAACCAAATCATTAAGTTCGTATTTCACTAACAAGCCGTTGTTAGGTATCATGATTGGTTAAAAAGCTTGTTTTAAGATCAAGCAAAAATTGTTGCGTAAAACAGGACCCAATATCTGAGGCGCTACTTCTTTATCCTTACGATACTTGCATACTTGATTCACTTGCACTGTAGAATGGAAACAAACTTTCCATTTTTAGTATGTTGCCATCTCCAAAATTGGTTTTAAATTTGAACTAAATCCAGAGGCTTGATCACCTTATCTTTCGTATCTCATTTTTTAAAATTAGGGAGAGTATGGATTGAAATTTTACAAAATTTGATCCTCCAGGTCATTAAACTAGTATTTTAGTTTCTTTGTCTACCCATGAAATAATTTGAAACATATTAGTGATGAGGTGAAGCCCATCAAGTGCTGAAGCTTCCACTAGATCTATCTGCCAAACTGCTCTCTCTTCCTTATTTAACATAGAATTATAAACAGAAGTGGTGGCAACACAAACTAGATTCTTCAACATATTACGAATACGAATATGGCACCAAAATATAACTTAAATACTTAGTGGACACTGCTACTACAAGTTCAACAGGAGACGATCTGAAATTAATAGGAAAACAGACAACCTGGAAGGAGGGGTATTTGGTGTAACTGGAAATATTTGTCTCCGGTAATAAGTAAAAATCAATTCAAGACAAAGAAGAGGCCTTCAATGGAGGCCTTCAATGGAAGCTGAGAACAAGTTCTTGTTGAACGATTCTGGAAACATGCTCACGATCACGAGGACAAAGAACATAAGGTTGCTCAATCTGATAGATGTACTGTTTAGATGGATCATTGATTATGTGGTTGACAGATATAGATATAATAATTCATCAGATAGACATAGTGAATGAACAACAGCTTATTCAGACATTCCCATGCTTATAGTAAAGAGAATAATATTCATACATAAGAAATACATAAACGTCAAACCATTATAAGAATCACAGTTTGCAAGATGAAATAACAAATCTTCATATCTCACATATACTGGAAAGACAAATTTAATAAAGTTTCTCAATTCAGTAAAAGCAAAAGCTGCACACAATTCTCCAGTGAAATTCAGAACTTAATGTCTTAATTAGAATATCGTGGACCATATCTAGGTTTATGACCATTTATCCTTGCTTGCAAATCATCATTCTTGACCTGGGACTATTTATAACACAGTGAATAAGCACTATCATGAGATCAAAAGACCGCGGTTTTAGGATTCTTATCTTATCCTAACAAAGTACTTCCTCTGCACTCCGAACATACCTTGTATTTACACTTTGAGTTTTACTGATTTTCAACTATGTTGTCTAAATTCCTTAAAACATCACAATTTCTTGGAACAAGCCTAACAACAAAGGTTTAATGAACAACAAATTTAGATTTTGTAACCTCATTCAAAAATTTCTTCGAACAAATGAACAATCATAATTTTCATTTAAAATGCACAAATTAGAGGCAAAAAAAAATCACACAACCAAAGTAAACCCTTAAATAACAACATATAAGTTTATACATATATATAGAGAGAAGTACCAGGTCAGACAGCCGGCAAGGTTTCGAAAGGGAGAATCGTGAAATGGCGTTAGGGGATTCGAATTAAGGACACAAAATTTCACTTTTATGGATTACATAAATTTTAGAGTAAAATACACTTTAAACCCCAAAGTTTTTAGGGTTGTTGAGATTTGCACTTTAATATTTAAAACATGTCTATGCAAATCTTCTATGCTAAACAAAATGTACCCCCTGAGGTTTAAACTGGTCAAAATACACTCCAAAATTCTTTTTAGCTCAACAAAATACACCCCAAAATTCTTTGCGCTAAACAAAATGGACTCTTATTTTGAACAATTAAAATATCGAAAAGAAGTAGACACCCGAAATTTCGCTTTCTTTTGACTAAACTTACAGGAGGGTAAAAGCATAATTTCACCTCGGAGATAACCCCGAGGGAAGGCAAAGGCATAAGTTCACCCCGGAGACAACCACGTGGACAAATCAAAGTGCAACGACATCCAAACATAGCATGATCCGAGCGAGGATCGTAGAGTTGAGGATGAGGCCATAAGAAACCACCACAGCAATTTCCGAACTGCAAATTACGTAAGAAGAGCCAGTTGACTACCCTCGGGAACCGGAAGATACATTTCAGTTAATTGTTTCATCTTCCCGGACTCAAAATTAGTCAGACTCAACCTCATTTCACAGCCTTTAGCAGAAGCTTTCTGGGATATTTTGGTACAGATCTCAACTTTTCCCGGATTAACAACCGAATGAACAAACTTCGAGACAGCGGGCCCCACAGCTCATTTAAAAAAAGGAGGGGAAGAAGTTAGAGAGAGATTGATTTATAGAGTGAGAAACCCTCAGGTCTAACACAAATTTGCTAGATTTGAGTTATTTTCATCACATATATAGTAGATCTCATCCGTATAGAGTGATATAGCATAGATTTGTGTCACGGGAGGCTTGTTTCTACATCCCCCAAGGTAAAAAAGAGAATCTTTGGTCATTTCCCTTGTAAATATTGTTATAACTATTAGATCTATTTCATATAGCGTTTATCTATAGTTAGACTTGTTGTTTTGTATATATATTGTGTATTGGTCGGTAGATAGTTTACCGATTATTTTGTATATATATAGTTAGAAACCAAGTCCTTTCACTAGATCTAGCCACATCTATCCCTTAATTGATTTTAAAGCTTCAAAGCTCGAACCTCTATCCTAGATCGGCTCGGATCTAGGATAGATCTAGTCATTTTAATGCTTTCGATCGGTCTCGGTCACTCCGTAGAGCCCTAGATCTATATCTAGTGAGGAGTTCCTAACTATTTGCGATTTAGGGATTCCAATCAATGCATCACCTAATAGCAAGTTTAGGACACATTATATATATACGTTCAAGCATACTAATGTGGGACTAGGAATCCCGGGGTTGAGATCCACTAATCGGATCTCGACTAGATTCCCACGATAGACTTTTTGTTTACAATGTAAAATTAAATCGTGCAAGAGCATTGTATATGTAATATTGGATCTTAAAAACGACTTCGAGGGCCTCATCCCGAGAGATGAGATTTAAGATCTCGTGATAGTGAAAAATTTTGATTGTGGGTGCTCGGGTCTATCGAGATGACTTTCATGCCCCGAGATGGCCCGACCCTTTTTGATGCTTTCCTTCATGCATTATCACCCAAAATGATTTTCAAATCAAAACCGCAAAGAGCTTACATAAAATAATAAAGCGCGGCAGAGATGGACAAATCTAGGGTTAATAATTGGAAGTATCAAAGGACCTTGATTCCTATTTGGCGAAGGATTTGAAAACCATGTTTTCCAAAACATCATTTCAATATACTTTGTCTGAAAATGAACTTTTCTTTAAATTAATTCCTTCGTGCATAGGTCCAAAGAGGTTCAGCACTACTTTCAAAATAACTCTACTTATAGGTTAAAATAAGGTTTAGAACAACCCTTAAAATCAAGGAACTTAACACAAGTCAAATAAATATCAAAAACTTTCTCAAAACACACACAATTCATGCTTAGGAAATCAACAAGATGCGGTAACCGTGTTTTCACGGAAGTCGGGGGGTGCCTAACACCTTCCCCTCGCTTAAGCAAGCTCCCGAATTTCATGAATCTAGGGTTTCAGACCAATTTTATAGAGTCACATATTGGGTCATATTTCGAAAACATTCAAAATTCGGATGAGTTGGTACATCCATTGGAAACTATATCAACTGGCGACTGTCTAATTCGGGGCCCAATCATTAAAATCAATCTTTTAAAATAGTTGGCATTTATGTCGGGTTTTTTCCTAAACTCACCCTTTGAGCAAAATAAATAAATCAAATCAATACAAAATGGTAATAACAAGCAGCATAACAGGAAAACCGAATTCCCTTGCGCCAACGGGTGGCGAATCCGCTGGGGATACAGAGGGCTTAAGCCGTGTTCAATCTTGTTGATTTTCTTTCTTCATTTTGCATATCGTGCGAATGATCTGTGTGTAATGAATGCTTCAAATTTTAAATGCTTTATATTAGTGCCTCGCACAATGTCATCATTTGCATATGGTAAGATACGATGAATGTATGTTGTGTGATTCCTCCACCAGGAGGCTAACCCGTCAGTTGTTTATTACTGGACTCTAAAGGGCGTTCCCTTGTGAGGCTCAAGAAAGGCACCACTCAGATCCATTCCAATTGAAAGATCAGATATTTCCATCGAGTAGATTACGAAGATCTGGGAACCTTCATGCCAAAAAGCCCGTAAGAGTAATCTTAAGATAGGTTAGCATATGAAAAACCCAACATACAGGATGTCTCTTTATGCCATGTTAATCTTTCTTAAGTATGAATGTCATCCATCTTAAACTGTCATTCTATATCTTCTTATCCTGTCATCAAAACAACTAACTTCGGTTTTGCAGGAAAAGATTAAAAAATCTCAAACCTAATGCATAACATGCCATGCATCCATTCCATCTACCAATATCAAGACTAAACTATATACCATTTATGTGTAAATTGGTCCTAGAACACAATTTCGAGCCAAAAAGACGCGATCACCACTAGGCAAAATGGCTGAAAGCAGTGCATCAGAATCCATCCCCGTGTCTCGGGAAGAGTTTGAGAAATTCAAGCAGATTGCTGAAATGACCTGTCTGTTATAAGAGCAAAGTAAAATAGCACAAGAGCCTACACTACAAGCTTAGTCTGAGTCCTCCGCACAGGGAGGTATCCAAAATCCAGGAAAAGCCAGTGATTCCCAAATACCCACTCAAATATCCCAAATCGGCAGTAGATCCGCCAAAGAGGCCATGGGTAAAGAAGGAAGTCATAGACCTCCGAGAAGACAAGGAAACTGGGGACATCAGGAAGGTCAGATTAATGGAGGTCATCTGATCTATAAAGGTAACAGGGCCCCATGGCAGTGTCAATTACTCCGACCTGTGTATATTCCCAAGGGCTAGATACCCCGATAAATTTTAAGTCCCATAATTTGAGAAATATAATGGTTTGGGCGACCCTTACACCCATCTGAAGGTTTACATTGGCGAGCTAGGATCCTATGCCGAGGATTAAAGCCTCAAGATGCAACTTTTCCAAAAGAGTCTTACCGGGGAGGCTCGAACTTGGTATGCCAGATCCATAGCTGGGAGGAATTGACCCATGCCTTCCTAAACCAAGACAGCTTTCAGTCCCAAATGGCCCCTGATCGATACTAATTAAACGAGGCTAAGAAGCAGAACAATGAGTTGTTCAGGGAATAAGAGCAAAGGCAGAGGCGCGTGGTAGCCCAAGTTAGCCCGCCAATGGATGAAACTGAAATGGTAATGACTTTCATCGACATCTAGGAAGCACCCTACTATGAGAGAGTCCTAACAGGAATAGGCAAACCATTCTCCAAAATGATAAAGCATGGGGAGATGGCAAAAATGGGCCTAAAATCCGGTAAGATCAAAGACCTCACGGCTTTGGAAGCAGTCGCCGAACAAATACAGTTTGCCAACTATGCAATCGCTCCCAAGAAAGTACACAAGAGAAAGGAAGAAGACGTCTCCCTGATACTGCAAGGACAATTCGTGCATAAGAATAACAGTCCACCTATTCAGAAGCTGGGCAATTACCCTCCATTCCAGGCACCTGCAAATCCCTGAAATCCCACTACACAGAAGGCGGAGAAGAGTGTTTACTACCCTAGGAGACTCCTTGGAAAACATGTTGGCATTACTAGTTGCACAAAGAAGATCACCAAGCTCGCTCCCCCTGCTGATCCCAAAGGAAGAACATATAACCCAAGCAAGAGGTGTGATTATCACTCCGGAGCCCCGGGGCATGATTCTCAAGATTGCTATACCTTGAAACATAAAATTCAGAACATGATTGACATTGGGGAGATTGTGGTCAAGGTGCTAGAGTAGCCTAATGACAACAACAATCCCCTACCTCAGCATAACACAGAAAGAGTGAACATGATCAGCTTGGGAAATAGGGAAAATCGTAAGCACCTGAGGAAGCTGGAAGAAGCCCCACCACCTGCTAGGTTTAATCCCTCAATGGGGGGGGGTATGCGGAAGAAAGGTTTACGTTGGAACAAGAGATGGCCTTAATCAAGGTGCAAGTAAACCAGTTAGCAGAGTTAATCGTATACCAGTATCAAGTGACGCGACAACTAAATGATAAGTCCGCCAAGGGCAAAAACCTACTGCTTCCCCCAAGGTCATCCCGATTTCAAGAGGATACCAGATTCACCTCCAGGAACCGGGCAAATGGGCGGAAAAGATGGCTAGGGAATCCAAGTTTCAACTCCGTCGAAAATTTGCAGCAAACAAAAATTTACCCCTCTAGGACAATCCAAGGAAGAGATCCTACGCATGTTAATAAATGAAGAAAAGATCACGGAGTTTCTACCACCCACAGATCCTCGGTCAAAACGGTTTGAGCCCACTAAAACATGCCTCTATCACTCAAGTACCCCTGGCCATGCCACAGAGGAATGTTGGGCCTTGCGACATCTGATTCAAAATTTGATCAAATCCGACGAATCGAAGATGATAAGTAGTGGTGAGATCTTCCCCGATGAAGAAATAATATACCCTCCAAGGACAGGAAGCTCGGAAGAGATGGTGGCAGTCATCACATACCTAGAGGGAAACTCCAATGTACCCATTGCAATCCAAGGAGTAACCGGCGAGAGGGAGAAGGCTCAAGTGAAAATAGTCGCTCTAATGCCACTGATATTAACTCCTCGGCCGCAAATCCCCATCTCCAGCTTGAAAGAAATTTTGTGGAACTACGGAGAAGAGATGAGATCGGCAACCGACTGTACGACGATCGTGCCAAAGGACAATCCACTGTACCTTCCTGGGCGAATGATGAAGCCGATAACCAAATCTTACCCGAGGGAAAGATTGTGGAGTTCCTCAATAAGATGGGACATAATGAAGCGAGGACGGTAAGACAACTGAAAGAGGCACCACCCTAAATCTCTAAATCTCTATCCTAGACCTGGTGTTAGCCTCTCCGAGGACCACCGCCAGATTCTGATACGGGTGTTAAAAGAGGCACACCTACCCAAAACAATCGACACTGAGAAGTTCTACCACTTGATCGGCCATGTACTTGACAGTAATATGATATCATTTACCGATGACGATATACCGACTGAGGGAACCGGTCATCGCAAACCACTACACATTGCGGTTATATCATCAGGGTATGTGATAGGAGGGGTACTAATCGATGGCTCCGCGTTGAATATATGTCCATATGATACCCTCGAAAGGATGAAGATCAACTCTAACAGGATCCGAACTAGTCACGTCGTGGTTAGAGCTTTTGACGGGTCACGAAGGGACAGTAGGAGAGATCGACCTTCCCATGGAAATCGGCCCATACACGTTCAACGTGTCCTTCCAAGTATTAAACATCACCACTGGATATAACTTGTTGTTGGGACGACCATGGATTCACATGGTTGGGGTTGTTCCCTCCACTCTCCACCAGCAGTTGAAATATATTGTTAATGGCAGCTTGGTCACCATCAGCGCTGAGCAAGAATATCTTATTCATACACAGGGAGAGATGCCCCTGGTCAGTTTAAACGAAGGCATTGAGCCTGCAAGCTTTCAAGCCTTTGAAATAAGTACTCCTCACTACCACTCTGTGGGTTCGCCAGCATTGAAACCCAGGATATCTCCGGAGGTAATGACGGTCTCACCCGAGGGTACCAACTAGGACGAGGGCTAGGTAGAAAGGGTCAGGGAATCAAAAACCCGATCCATATACCGACACAGTTAGGGAAGGCCGGACTGGGTTACCCCGATGGTTTCAAACACCGTAATCCCCATAAGAAGATGTCAATCCACCTGTTGACTCCCCTCATACCAACCTCACCGAAGCAGGTTTCAAAGAGCCACTGAGGAAGATCCCCGCCAGTGTCTCAAACCTCTTGATACCGAAGGTCAATTGAACCAATGAGAAAACACCTATCGAAGATGCAGAAAGGAAGGCCCGAAATGAAAATTTCATAAAGGAGATCCAACTGCGATTCATGAGCAGTTTTTGCCTCTCTAAGGGTGTCTGAGGATTCTGATGAGGCGGGTCCATCAAACGGTCAGCCTATCCTCCCCTTCATTAACTGGGCAAAAATAAGCGTCCCGATGGAAGATCTCGATCCCAGTTCCGAGCCAGTTATGGCTCTCATCAAGGATAGTGATGCCCCTAGCAACACCTCCATCTCGGTCATTCCCGAGAATCTGACCACCAACAATTAGACGATCACCCCTCAGATCGTTCGGAAAGGGTAAAATGGGAAGATGATCTGCTAGCTGGGAGCGTAGCATTTCAATTTAGTCTACCTTATATTATCTGCAGCTTGTTATTACCTTTTGTCATATTAACTGTTGAAACTTTTGTAGTTAACAAGCGTTTTATATATATTAAGCAATCAAGTTTTATTCTCAGGTTTCCAAATTTGAGCATATCTAGCCTGTCAATGATCTGCCAAATTTGAACAATGACTACCAATTCAAGAATGTTTTCTCTTGGTTACATGAGGACATGATCGGCTTATCCACAGATATAGTCGTCTATCGATTACCAGTCAAAGGAGGGTTCAAGCCAATTAAGCAGAAGCTAAGGAGATTAAAACCAGAATGGAACCTGAAGGTCAAAGAATAAATCATTAAACAGTTCAAAGCAGGTATCATCATGGTGTCAACCTATCCTGAATGACTGTCCAATTTGGTCGCAGTGCCAAAGCCTGGTGGGAAGGTACGAGTCTGCGTAGATTATCAAGATCTCAACAAAACAAGCCTCAAGGATGACTTCCCAGTACCTTTCATCCATGTGTTGATAGATAATACAACACATTATGAAATGTACTCATTTGCAGATTGTTTTGCCGGATACCACCAGATCATGGTTACTGAAGAGGATAGGGAAAAGACCGCCTTCATCACCCCCTAGGGCACTTTCTGCTACAGATGATTGACCTTCAGCCTCATAAACGCCGATGCTACCTATCAAAGGGTTACGATGACATTGTTCCACAATATGATGCACAAAGAGATCGAAGTTTATGTGGATGATATTATCGTAAAGTCCAAGAAAGGGGATGACCACAATACCCATCTCCGGAAGCTATTTGATCGCCTTTGCAAATATAACTTGAAGCTGAACTCGGCATAGTGTGCTTTCGGCGGGAAATCCAAAAAACTATTGGAATTCATTTTGAGCAACCAAGGCATTGAATTAGACCCAGCCAAGATAAAAGTCATCACCGAGATGCCCGACCCACAAGCCAAAAAAGAGATACGAGGGTTCCTGGGGAGGATCAACTTTATTAGCCAGTTCATATCCTAATTGACAACAACCTGTGAACCAATTTTCAAGTTAGTAAGAAAGAACTCCTCCGAGAAATTGAATGAAGACTGTCAGAAGGCTTTTCGCATAATCCAAAAGCGGTTGATTGAAGCACCTGTCCTAGTACCCCAAGGAATGGAGTTCCCCTTTATATATATATATATATATATATATATATATATATATATATATCGGTTAACTCCACTGCCATAGGTTGTATGCTGGGGCAAAAGGACGATATGGGCAAGAAAAGGGCCATTTATTATCTCAGAAAGCGATTCAGTAGCTGCGAGCAAAAATACACACCGATCGAAAAGACCGGCTGCGCATTGGCTTTGGTCGCCATGAAGATTACAACATTACCTGCACAGCCATACAACTTATCTCATTTCCCGCATGTGTCCTTTGAAGTACATTTTCAGCAAACTTATGTTGAACTATTGGTTATCGAAATAGCAGCTGATCCTTCAACTGTAATGACCCCAGAATCAGGACTATTCCTATTCCCGATCTTGTGCGTTATAATTATTCTTCTTCTAACAAAACATCCTCAATTAGTACTATAATTGATAAAATGCGGATAAATTTAAACCTTTTATGATTTTCTTTCATATCTTGAATTTCCATCCCATTCAACACTATTCTTACTGTACATAACCGTCAGTAACAGAATAACTCTTAAAACTTATCTATTTCAATCTTTTCTCAGTTCCAAAATTCACAACCTTTAGAATTCATTATTACTTATTACTTTCATATATATTATGTATTATCTCAAACGTAATTACGAATATAAAATTCAGCTTTGAATATCCGACCAAGTCTTCTATATGTTTTGTTGTAATTCAACAAGTTAAATGAATTACATAACAAGTTAGATTTCAAAAAATTGCAATCTGAACTCTCAATACAGCAAGCCATATATAACATATACTATTTTCCATATAATATTTCAAACACATTATATTACAGTACAAATTTTAAAAGTAAAGTTTTCTAATCAATTATAACGAATATCTTTTATTCGATATTCTTCAATTTAATACAACTTAATCTATTTACATCACAAACAGTCATCTTTAACCAATACAACTTCAACTAAAGAAAACAATCAACATTTCTTTAGTTACGAGCCTTAAATCTTTATTTCCCTGATTATCCGATAGTTCATCCCTTAAGCTGCAAATAAATTATTTGCAAGAATGAACACAATGGCCCAACAAGTCTAACAGTGAACACATTTCATACTTCACATAGCACACATGCTTTATACTTATTTGTGTATCATGCATTTCATGATGTATACTTCAGATGTTGTGCATTTTCCTTTTTAAGTATCCACAATTATTAGAATTCAATAATCAACATCTTCAGTTATAACCACATAGCATTTACATACTCAACTTGTTCACATAGCACAACAAATCTTATTAACCATCACATACCCATGATTTAACACATTTTATCATATATCTTTTGATGTGCCAAGAAATTGGTATATCCTAACCCGCTAATTTATATTTTGGAGAGCATATATTTTTACAAATTTTTTTGTTTTTAGTGTTTTTCAGGTGTGGCATTTAATTGAGAAATTGGACTTCTGAACAGAGTAATTTAGAGTTTAAAAGCCAACTATTTCAAGTTGTGGGCCAAGCCCATTAACTTAATTGAAGAAAGATCAGCGGCCTTGGCTTTAAAGAGACAGTCCAATAGTCATTAAATACAACCCAACCAAGTCTTCATTGCTTTCTAATTAAAAAGCCCAAAAATAAAAATATATTGCAAGCTGAAGGGTTTTAAAAGAGAGACGTCATTATCAGTTGAAGAAGATAAGGGAAAACAACAAATCAAAAATGGGGATATTAGATTAAAAAGAAGAGGAGATATTCACACTATAGGGAACCGCCATTAGAGGATGACTGCAGCAATCTCGGAGGACTTCTCAGTTTTAAAAATCCTGGTGGCCTACTCTTATGAAAGGAGGATGGTATTTCGCCTAAAGCAGGAGGGGTGTGAACTTGAGAAAAAATCTCTAATTTTTTTGGCTTTTTGGGTTTTGAATGATCAATAAATGCTTTATTTAGAGTTTTTTTTTTTTTGGAGTTTTATACCATTCAATGGCATACTTGAGCACTTCTAATATTTTGAATTATCAGCCTTTATGACATGACCATGCTTCGATTTCAGTCTAATTAAAAAGGGGTTCCTTATTATTTATTATTTATTTTTAAATATTAAAGATAGCATTGTTCTTATTTAGAGCAGAACATTTTGAGTCTTGAATTTCAGAATTTAT
Organism: Panax notoginseng; assembly: GCA_016801055.1. Lineage (NCBI taxonomy): Eukaryota > Viridiplantae > Streptophyta > Magnoliopsida > Apiales > Araliaceae > Panax > Panax notoginseng. Next base: position 241,987,949 of record CM029013.1, read on the forward strand.
TTATTTTCTTCTTCAATTAATTGGTTCATTCATGTGAGTATTTTGTTTATTGAATTGTGTACTATTTTATTATGTTTTATGTTTCAATTTCAAGCATGTTAGGTTAGATTATTTTCTAGGGTTGAGGATGAATATATTTGATTGATTCCATTGCACATATTCAGGCAAATTGATTCTACCAATTTAGTGCTTTCGCGTTAAAAATAATTCTTCCTTTTGGATGTCTACTTTTATTGATAAAAAATAAGGTTGGATTCTCATTATTATTTATTGGATTCAGTTTATAATTTGTTAAAAGCAGATATAAACTGTGTTTTGATGGAAATAATGAGTGTTTTAATTTTATACATATGTTTGGCTATGGAAGAATTAACAATCTGATTTTGCAAATTAATTGGACTTAATTGATTTTATTTTCCGCATTTAGTAGTGTCGAGAGACCAAACTACTGCGAGATAAAGAGTAGAGTATTGGGCATGAATATTAGGAAAATGATATAAATTATAAGACTCCGCCACCCTAGTATTTTATCATTAATTATTTTATTTGCGAATTTTTAGTTGATAAGAATTCCCTCAAAAATTCTAAACTAGATTAGGAATTAATTAGAATTAGTGAGTGAGAAAAACATGTTCCATCCGTCAAGTCCTTAGGGTTCGACCTCGCACTTGTAAGCTATACTAGTATTCGATTCGTGCACTTGTGAGTAAATAAAACATTCACAACATCTTTCACATAGCAACAAGTTTGCAAATCACTATAAGATCTTGTCTGATGCTTAGCTAATCCTCCTTATGTTTACGCTCGACGTTTATGAGCCAAAGTATAACTTTACTCATTAGTTAATCCTCTTCGTACGTTACGCTTTGTTGTACAACCTCTTTGATGAAACGCAACCCAACTATATCTGTTTTGGCTAATTTGCAGCGTTATTATCTCGCACAACACCTTTTGGATGCGTGCCCGCTCTTGTGGTTAAATGGCTTTGTGTTCCCTTGTCAAAACAATGGCTTTTAATGAATTTACTACAACTGACTTATTTTCGGAAACATCTGCGATCGATGAACGTGCAACAACTGCCTACCTTTGCATCTCCAATGTTAGCTACAAACACCTCTAGAGCAAGTTGATCATATAAAATGTTTACAGCAGGTCTTATAGAGTTTAAGGTCAAGGTGACCATAGGAAAATGGCAAAATAGCACTAAAAGTATGTATTGTGCATGAATTGACTCCCATATTAGCATATCCTCCCTTAACACTGCACAAAAACATTCATTTGAAACAACCCAATTGAATCTACTGAATGTAATCCTCAAACAGATGTTCCGGTTGAAAGGATATTGTGGACCAGAATGGAAAGTAAAAAGTTATTAATAAAGATCTCAAAGCAATGACATTTCAAGAAAGGAAGACACAAAATCATAAAATAGAGGAACCTGCCAATCCATATGCAAATCTGAATAGACAACCCTCTGACGCGCTCATGGTCAAAGCTCGTAATGTTTCTAAAATAAAAAGGTTATCCTCTCCCACCCCTAACAAATGATTCATAAAGGAGCAATCATCTTGATGCATACTCATTACTAATAGAGCGTAGTGAGCTATCTTTTAAGCATCATTCATTCGGATAAACATAAATCATCATAAAATCAATTAGCTTACGAATGGACTTGTTGTCGGAAAAAAAAACTTACTTTTATTCACCTAATCCATTTGGTTCCAATCACAAGTTTATTCTCACTTTTAAACATCTTAACCTCTTTGAGGTATTTTATCAAATACCTTGAATGCAACACTTAAAAATCCAGATTTTATAGACATGGTTTAGCCATAATTTTTCATAATAATTCATCTATATAACTCCAGGCATCATCTAATATCTTCATCACACCAAATTTGCGCAACCCAAGCACATCAATTATAATCACGAGAAGTATTAATTATCCAATTTCTATAAAGATAACTAAAACACATAAGGCTAACCTTTTAATTTACTGTGTTCTTGCTCCACTTCTTGTATGCTTGGTAGTTGAAGAAATTGAGAATTAATTTTGGGATGATAATGGAGCCGAACTTGTTTTGGAACGGATGGGAGTTAGCAAATTTTTATTTTCTTCTTTCTTTCTTTCTTTCGGAACGGACAGAAATGGAATGGGTCAGGGGCTGTTCCGTTTTTTTTTTTCAGTATAGGTACTTGGATATCAATATAATAAAACATAGCGGCTCAAATCCCAAAGATTTTAATATCCAACCATCTCAAATCAATCGCAAGGTTTCTGTGACAACCGAGATTTTGTAATTTAATTTTAATATTTATTGAATTAAATAAATATTTTTCGATAAATTAATTATTAGAATAAATAATTAATTGATGAAATTGTGGTAGATTAATTTAATTATATGTGTTATATTTATTAAATTAATATGGAGAATTTTTGTTATTCGAAGTATGTCATTATGTGAGCTTATTGTATTAAAATAAATATTTAATAAGCCTATGTTATTTTACTTAATCAAATTATTAATTAAAGATTTAATAATTTGATATTATTAATCAATGAGAAATTTAAGTTTGTGACTATGTGAATTAATGAGAAATTATTATATTTTATTTAAAATAAATTAAATAAGATATTGATTTATTTTATAAAGGAGTGTGACATTAATTAAACTATATTATAAAGCTCTATTAAATTAAATGGTTTTGAATTATTTTCTTGCTAAGCCAAACATGACACTAAAGGAGGTTATGGAAAGTTAACCCATGACTGGGTAACTGACCACCAGTGCGTCAGTTCCTTTTCTATTTATCATACGTCTTCTTCTTTTCTATTATTCTTCTAAGTTTGATAAAAACATCACAGAGAGAGAGATTGAGAAAATTGTTTGAAAGAGTTAGAAGAAATTGTGATATTGAAGAATCAGAAGTATTGCTTGAGGGTAATCTCTTTAACCCAGTTTTTATTTACGACATTTAAAGTTCCATGAATATGACTCCTAAGTCTTCTGTAAAGTCTCTGTAATTGAAATTGTAAGAGTTATGTGCATATATGTGTTAAGATGTTGTTTTAATGTGTTTTTAATACATATTGTGTAACGACCCCAAAATAGGTCCATTCCATCCAACCCATTCTGAGTCGTCAAATACATGGTACAGAAAATAACTACAACTTTATTACAACAATTGTCGTGCAAAATACAACAACACATATGCTGTGAGTTTGGATACAAATATATACCAAATGTGACTCATGTTCCAACCGTGGACATCACCTCACAATAACACCTTACATAAAGGTATAGTCAAAAACTGTTTTAGAAATTAGAATCTTTGAAAAGTGCTCAAGGAAACCTTCGTACATGGGAGGTCACGCGTCTAGGTTATGATAGATATCATATGGCCACAGAATTATCCTTGGTTGACCCAATAGACCCCAAAGAAAAACGAGAAGATTACTATCATATTCTTCCCAATGGTGAGTCTTCTCTTGACTTATCATTATCTCCACTGTCTCTAATTGAGAATTATACTTCAAACAAACACCAAGATTATATAGGAAGTGCCCATAGATATACTCAGCAAGTGGATGAGCACAACCCTGTCCTATGATGACACGAGGTTGTATGTCATTAGACATCTTGTATGATAGTGACAAAACACCCTTCCAACGTTGGGTTCGCATCACCCTATTTTCTTCACCAAATATAACTACTAAATGATGACCACCGTTCTATTCCCTTGTTACCCCCGCTCGACCCAGCTACACTCTTATTACCTGAAAGGAATTGTGAAGCAAAAGGGTGAGCACAACTAGCTCAGTAAAGAATATCATGACTAAAGATAATTAAATTATCAATAGCCTTCATCAATAATAAATCAGAGATTTAGAACATATGGTAAATGATAAAATTTCAACCATAGTTGCAGCGGAATGAGCAATCCATTAGAAGAGTCAAATAGACTATAAAGTCTATTATCTTCTCCATGTTAAAAATCCACCAACAATATTTTATCCATGTAACATCACTCAACAGTTCCTTTCCACAATCATATGAATAACTCATAATCATAATTGTGACTATAAATTTTTCTTCGCACCCAGGACGAAGAATATTTTCATCACCTGTCTTTACCTGAAACATCAAAGATCATGGTTATACCAAATCACAATTCTTGTTTATAATCATACTAACAAATCCATCTTTGCACTACGGGCCAAAGATATTCATCAACAAACCATCTTTGCACTACGGGCCAAAGATATTCAACAACAGTTCATCTTTGCACTACAGGCCAAAGATATTCATCAACAGGCCATCTTTGCACTACATGCCAAAGATATTCATCAACAATTCATATTTGCACTACAGGCCAAATATATTCATATCTCAAAAAAATATATAATCATTTCAGAATTTATATAAACAATAATTATAACCATGCTGATCAATTCACCTTTGCACTTAAGCTTAAGATATTCAATTATAAATTCAATGGTCATGATCATACCAGTCACAATTCAACTTTGCACTACAGGCCAAAGAGAACCCTAGTCATGATCATACCAATAATCTACCCATCTTTACACTCCAGTGAAAGAGAATTTCAACATCAGGGTTATAAAAATGTTATATATGATGATAAACATAATATGATCAACATATAGTTTTAATCTCAAGAGTAATATTCGTAACTCATGAATAGTAACCCCGACACAAAAGATAGAAATTCTACAATAAAATTCATACCAATATTTCGGTATAATGATATTGAAAGAATAACATTACTTAAATTTATAAACAATTTATTTTAATTATTTACACTTTACTAATTAATACATTTAATCATCATAAAATGCCAACTCTTACAATTTCATCATCAATAACTAAAACCCTCATCAAAAATCTGCATATACCTCATATAGGATTCTCAAGCCATAAAATCCTATTTTCCAATTTTCTTTCTTCACAAAACATATTTAATTCATTTACTCATAACTAGACTATTTTCATGAAAAATACCAAATCAGTTCCAAAAATATTTCTTTTATGGGATTTAGCATAATATAGTCCCATAGTGAACATATATTTTTCTCAGAATTTTTAAAAGTCATTTACTATTTTTCATATGGCCAAAATAGCCGAATATTTAGACATTTATCAAAAGTTGTACTTTTGTCTAAAAATTCTGAAATTTACAGAGTATACTTCTATCATATACATGTACTCCCAATAAAAATTTCATCAATTTTGGAGTTAACCACAAGGAATTATAAGCTGTTACTTTTAAAATAGTCTTTTCTCATAAAATTCATAACTCTCAATCTATACATCCAAAAATCACCATTTTTGGACACAATCAATAAAACTCATCAAAATATCATTTCAAATTTTTCCAGAATTTTTGAAGTTCAGAAAAATTATGAAACTGAAAATCATAACAACCCTTAAAATCCCTTACTATCCCTTACCTCAAAAGAGCAGTACTTCTGGCTGGATATCGAATATGATGCTGAAGGAACTTGCACTGAATAGCAACTCTCAAAGTATCTAAATACTCACAAAATATGCTTCATAATATAGAGAGAGAAAGAGAGAAAACTTATGTTTCTGGTGTGATTTTCAATTCTAACTTAGCCCTCTATTTATAGGAAAATTTTGGTAGGTTTGACCTGCAACCTGATGGCTTTACCTGCTACTATTTCCACCCACCACATTTGAAATATAATTCAGCATATTTCTTCACCAACCATAAGTGGGGCCCACCAATTCTAGAATTTTCCACCAAAATGATAAACTCCAAAAATTCAACAATTTCTGAACCAGTCATCTCGTAAAATTCATAACAAATCATACGTTCATTTTTAACGGTTCAAAATTTGTGGACATATACTCAACTTATATATGTATAACATATCCAAAAATTACCACGATCCAACGGTCGGATTAAAAATTATAACCCTCGCAAAATATCTCAAAAACCCTGATTTTTAATACCTCCATTCCGACAAAAATACGGATAAAAATCTCAATATTAACTCCTTCATTTTTTAACCACAAAAATATATCCCTCATTTATATCCCCATAAAATAAATATTTTCTTATCATATGAATCAATAATTAATTATTCACAAATAATATTACAGAATCATATTTATGACAACCAGGCCGTTCCCAGGAAAGAGGGGGCTTTCCAATAAGGATTTCTCCTTACTGGCGCGCAATTAGATGACCAAACCTCTCCTTAGACAGAACTTTCTAGACATTACCAATAATGCTATCTAATATTACTATTCAAATAATATGAATTATTGATCTAATAATGGGAAATACTGTGCAGCAACAATTATTGAACAACAATAATACAAAATTTCAACGTAGCAATTATTGAATCAATAAAATAAAATATTGAACAGTAATTACTGTAACAATTATTGAGTAGTGCCTTCTTACGTAAGAATCAATAATTTCAAAAATACTGTGCAATACCGTGTGCTACTGTGCAATAACGCGTATTACTGTATTTTAATCACCGGGTATTCCAACAGTGTTAACGGTAACAACTACGCCGTTATTTGTAAAAACTTAAATTTGTCGTTTTCTTCACCCGACAGTTATTCTGTTATGGGGCCCACAAATAGCTGCGCCGTCGTACGAATATTCCCCGACAGAAAGAATATTCCACGACCAAACGAATATTCCCCGACAACAATGATTATTTTATAACCATTTGTGTATTTTGAAAAATTTTCACATTTCACCCATAACTTTAACTTTTTATCAATTTAACCATTTACTGAATTGTAATTATAAGAAAAATTAAATACTTTTATTTCATAAAATTCGGGGTCTTACAATCTCCCCTCCTTATGAAATTTCGTCCTCGAAATTTACGTACCTGGTATTTCAAAGAATTGAGAATACATTCCTTTCATTTCAGATTCCATCTTCCCTGTCATCATAATTTCTCCATTGTTCATCTCCTGTATTTCATATATCATTCTAGAATACAGCTTCAAAACAAGGGTTAATTTAACAAATTAACATATCATATAATATCACGATATTATGACTGACCAACAAATAAGCTTAGGTAGGACACACTAGCGAAGGATTTACTCATCTCTCCCCTCCTAGTTATATTCCCAATCTCCGCCAGAGATCATATCCCTAAGCTCTGATTTCAAATGTAACGACCCCAAAATAGGTCCATTCCATCCAACCCATTCTGAGTCGTCAAATACATGGTACAGAAAATAACTACAACTTTATTACAACAATTGTCGTGCAAAATACAACAACACATATGCTGTGAGTTTGGATACAAATATATACCAAATGTGACTCATGTTCCAACCGTGGACATCACCTCACAATAACACCTTACATAAAGGTATAGTCAAAAACTGTTTTAGAAATTAGAATCTTTGGAAAGTGCTCAAGGAAACCTTCGTACATGGGAGGCCACGCGTCTAGGTTATGATAGATATCATATGGCCACAGAATTATCCTTGGTTGACCCAATAGACCCCAAAGAAAAACGAGAAGATTACTATCATATTCTTCCCAATGGTGAGTCTTCTCTTGACTTATCATTATCTCCACTGTCTCTAATTGAGAATTATACTTCAAACAAACACCAAGATTATATAGGTAGTGCCCATAGATATACTCAGCAAGTGGATGAGCACAACCCTGTCCTATGATGACACGAGGTTGTATGTCATTAGACATCTTGTATGATAGTGACAAAACACCCTTCCAACGTTGGGTTCGCCTCACCCTATTTTCTTCACCAAATATAACTACTAAATGATGACCACCGTTCTATTCCCTTGTTACCCCCGCTCGACCCAGCTACACTCTTATTACCTGAAAGGAATTGTGAAGCAAAAGGGTGAGCACAACTAGCTCAGTAAAGAATATCATGACTAAAGATAATTAAATTATCAATAGCCTTCATCAATAATAAATCAGAGATTTAGAACATATGGTAAATGATAAAATTTCAACCATAGTTGCAGCGGAATGAGCAATCCATTAGAAGAGTCAAATAGACTATAAAGTCTATTATCTTCTCCATGTTAAAAATCCAACAACAATATTTTATCCATGTAACATCACTCAACAGTTCCTTTCCACAATCATATGAATAACTCATAATCATAATTGTGACTATAAATTTTTCTTCGCACCCAGGACGAAGAATATTTTCATCACCTGTCTTTACCTGAAACATCAAAGATCATGGTTATACCAAATCACAATTCTTGTTTATAATCATACTAACAAATCCATCTTTGCACTACGGGCCAAAGATATTCATCAACAAACCATCTTTGCACTACGGGCCAAAGATATTCATCAACAAACCATCTTTGCACTACGGGCCAAAGATATTCAACAACAGTTCATCTTTGCACTACAGGCCAAAGATATTCATCAACAGGCCATCTTTGCACTACATGCCAAAGATATTCATCAACAATTCATATTTGCACTACAGGCCAAATATATTCATATCTCAAAAAAATATATAATCATTTCAGAATTTATATAAACAATAATTATAACCATGTTGATCAATTCACCTTTGCACTTAAGCTTAAGATATTCAATTATAAATTCAATGGTCATGATCATACCAGTCACAATTCAACTTTGCACTACAGGCCAAAGAGAACCCTAGTCATGATCATACCAATAATCTACCCATCTTTACACTCCAGTGAAAGAGAATTTCAACATCAGGGTTATAAAAATGTTATATATGATGATAAACATAATATGATCAACATATAGTTTTAATCTCAAGAGTAATATTCGTAACTCATGAATAGTAACCCCGACACAAAAGATAGAAATTCTACAATAAAATTCATACCAATATTTCGGTATAATGATATTGAAAGAATAACATTACTTAAATTTATAAACAATTTATTTTAATTATTTACACTTTACTAATTAATACATTTAATCATCATAAAATGCCAACTCTTACAATTTCATCATCAATAACTAAAACCCTCATCAAAAATCTGCATATACCTCATATAGGATTCTCAAGCCATAAAATCCTATTTTCCAATTTTCTTTCTTCATAAAACATATTTAATTCATTTACTCATAACTAGACTATTTTCATGAAAAATATCAAATCAGTTCCAAAAATATTTCTTTTATGGGATTTAGCATAATATAGTCCCATAGTGAACATATATTTTTCTCAGAATTTTTAAAAGTCATTTACTATTTTTCATATGGCCAAAATAGCCGAATATTTAGACATTTATCAAAAGTTGTACTTTTGTCTAAAAATTCTGAAATTTACAGAGTATACTTCTATCATATACATGTACTCCCAATAAAAATTTCATCAATTTTGGAGTTAACCACAAGGAATTATAAGCTGTTACTTTTAAAATAGTCTTTTCTCATAAAATTCATAACTCTCAATCTATACATCCAAAAATCACCATTTTTGGACACAATCAATAAAACTCATCAAAATATCATTTCAAATTTTTCCAGAATTTTTGAAGTTCAGAAAAATTACGAAACTGAAAATCATAACAACCCTTAAAATCCCTTACTATCCCTTACCTCAAAAGAGCAGTACTTCTGGCTGGATATCGAATATGATGCTGAAGGAAACTTGCACTGAATAGCAACTCTCAAAGTATCTAAATACTCACAAAATATGCTTCATAATATAGAGAGAGAAAGAGAGAAAACTTATGTTTCTGGTGTGATTTTCAATTCTAACTTAGCCCTCTATTTATAGGAAAATTTTGGTAGGTTTGACCTGCAACCTGATGGCTTTACCTGCTACTATTTCCACCCACCACATTTGAAATATAATTCAGCATATTTCTTCACCAACCATAAGTGGGGCCCACCAATTCTAGAATTTTCCACCAAAATGATAAACTCCAAAAATTCAACAATTTCTGAACCAGTCATCTCGTAAAATTCATAACAAATCATACGTTCATTTTTAACGGTTCAAAATTTGTGGACATATACTCAACTTATATATGTATAACATATCCAAAAATTACCACGATCCAACGGTCGGATTAAAAATTATAACCCTCGCAAAATATCTCAAAAACCCTGATTTTTAATACCTCCATTCTGACAAAAATACGGATAAAAATCTCAATATTAACTCCTTCATTTTTTAACCACAAAAATATATCCCTCATTTATATCCCCATAAAATAAATATTTTCTTATCATATGAATCAATAATTAATTATTCACAAATAATATTACAGAATCACATTTATGACAACCAGGCCGTTCCCAGGAAAGAGGGGGCTTTCCAATAAGGATTTCTCCTTACTGGCGCGCAATTAGATGACCAAACCTCTCCTTAGACAGAACTTTCTAGACATTACTAATAATGCTATCTAATATTACTATTCAAATAATATGAATTATTGATCTAATAATGGGAAATACTGTGCAGCAACAATTATTGAACAACAATAATACAAAATTTCAACGTAGCAATTATTGAATCAATAAAATAAAATATTGAACAGTAATTACTGTAACAATTATTGAGTAGTGCCTTCTTACGTAAGAATCAATAATTTCAAAAATACTGTGCAATACCGTGTGCTACTGTGCAATAACGCGTATTACTGTATTTTAATCACCGGGTATTCCAACAGTGTTAACGGTAACAACTACGCCGTTATTTGTAAAAACTTAAATTTGTCGTTTTCTTCACCCAACAGTTATTCTGTTATGGGGCCCACAAATAGCTGCGCCGTCGTACGAATATTCCCCGACAGAAAGAATATTCCACGACCAAACGAATATTCCCCGACAACAATGATTATTTTATAACCACTTGTGTATTTTGAAAAAATTTCACATTTCACCCATAACTTTAACTTTTTATCAATTTAACCATTTACTGAATTGTAATTATAAGAAAAATTAAATACTTTTCTTTCATAAAATTCGGGGTCTTACATATTGTATATAATTCCTTATCATCAGTTCATAATTTTACGTCGTATATGATTGCTGCAAAAATTACAGAGTTTGAGTTTTGGCCATATGGCCTTATACGTGATATTTCATGTGTTAATCATATATTATCCCTAAATTTTATACTCGTATTTTATTATGCATGCTGATACAAAGAGACCAAGCCTTAAACGAACGGATTCAGTGTTATAACGAATCCGTAGTATTAAATTTCATGATTTATATTCAAAACCTTCAAGAACACAAAGAACAGTGAAATTTATATATTTTAATTCTGTGATTATATATTTTAATGGGTTAAAATCATTCTATAATTGTTGGGTAATGATTATATATTAATTATAACATGTGGGTACGTGTAATTTGGTGAAATTAGTGTTTATAAAGTGTTGATTTCGATGAATTCTGTGTTCTTCTCGAACTGAAAATTCAGAGTCTGGGGTTTCGCGCCGCGACGCCAACTCCCAGTTCATTTCTCGCGCCGCAGCGCCAAGTACCAGGCCGCAGCGCCAAGACTCAGTACAAAAGTGGCGCCGCAGCGCCACTTAGCAGAATGTCCAGAAAATGTTTTTTTTAATGTTCAAGTTTAGCAATGTGTTAGTAACTTATAGTAATGAACATAAAAACTTGTTAGACATATAATGAGGTGTTAAAATAAATTCTTAACACGTCCATAACACAATTACGTGTAAATTGAATGATCGAATGCATAGTTAGCTTATTGTTCGTAAAATCTAATTTTTGACAATAAGTGTAGTAATTGACTAAGTATAGTCATAAATTCGAGATTAGACAAAGAATAACTTATGATGTTTAGTACGTTGTAATTGACTGGTATTGTGAACGTAATTGATATGTAGGATTTAAATCAAAGAACGAGTTTAGTTAAAGTGTAATCTATGCACGAGGCAAGTTTCCTAACCCTACTTGTTATCGTTATATAAGTTGATTAATTCACCTTTCTACGTTGAGCAAGTTCTCATTATTATTGATCAAGTCTGTTTTATATATTAAAGTTTATTAATCTTTCAAGCATGATGCTGTTATACAATACTTATTCTATTGTATACCTTTTGAGATTCTGTTCAAGTTAAATATTCATTTACTGTTAAACCTTGTTAGACTAGCGAACCCTTATTGATTCGACTAGTCCATAGTTGATGAGCGTTCTAAATTTCAGAACCCTTGATGAATTATCCAAACCAAACTTCATTTGGTGCGGACTCCGATGTCAAACTGAGATGAATTATTTGAGAACCGAGATTTTGTAATTTAATTTTAATATTTATTGAATTAAATAAATATTTTTCGATGAATTAATTATTAGAATAAATAATTAATTGATGAAATTGTGGTAGATTAATTTAATTATATGTGTTATATTTATTAAATTAATGTGGAGAATTTTTGTTATTCGAAGTATGTCATTATGTGAGCTTATTGTATTAAAAGAAATATTTAATAAGCCTATGTTATTTTAATTAATCAAATTATTAATTAGAGATTTAATAATTTGATATTATTAATCAATGAAAAATTTAAGTTTGTGACTATGTGAATTAATGAGAAATTATTATATTTTATTTAAAATAAATTAAATAAGATATTGATTTATTTTATAAAGGAGTGTGACATTAATTAAACTATATTATAAAGCTCTATTAAATTAAATGGTTTTGAATTATTTTCTTGCTAAGCCAAACATGGCACTAAGGGAGGTTATGGAAAGTTAACCCATGACTGGGTAACTGACCACCAGTGCGTCAGTTCCTTTTCTATTTATCATACGTCTTCTTCTTTTCTATTATTCTTCTAAGTTTGATAAAAACATCACAGAGAGAGAGTTTGAGAAAATTGTTAGAAAGAGTTAGAAGAAATTGTGATATTGAAGAATTTGAAGTATTGCTTGAGGGTAATCTCTTTAACCCAGTTTTTATTTACGTCATTTAAAGTTCTATGAATATGACTCCTAAGTCTTTTGTAAAGTTTCTGTAATTGAAATTGTAAGAGTTATGTGCATATATGTGTTAAGATTTTGTTTTAATCTGTTTTAATATATATTGTATATAATTCCTTATTATCAGTTCATAATTTTACGTCGTATATGATTGCTGCAAAAATTACAGAGTTTGGGTTTTGGTCATATGGCCTTATACGTGATATTTCATATGTTGATCATATATTATTCCTAAATTTTACACTCGTATTTTATTATGCATGTTGATACAAAGAGACCAAGCTTTAAACGAACGGATTCGGTGTTATAACGAATCCGTAGTATTAAATTTCATGATTTATATTTTAAACCTTCAAGAACACAAAGAACAGTGAAATTTATATATTTTAATTCTGTGATTATATGTTTTAATGGGTTAAAATCATTCTATAAATGTTGGATAATGATTATATATGAATTATAACATGTGGGTACGTGTAATTCGGTGAAATTAGTGTTTATGAAATGTTGATTTCGCTGAATTCTGTGTTCTTCGCGAACTGAAAATTCAGAGTCTGGGGTTTCGCGTCGCTGCGCCAACTCCCAGTTCATTTCTCGCGCCGCAGCGCAAAGTACCAGGCCGCAGCGCCACGGCGCCGCAGCACCAAGACTCAGTACAAAAGTGGCGCCGCAGCGCCACTTAGCAGAATGTCCAGAAAATGTTTTTTTTAAATGTTTAAGTCTAGCAATGTGTTAGTAACTTATAGTAATGAACATAAAAACTTGTTAGACATATAATGAGGTGTTAAAATAAATTCTTAACACGTCCATAACACAATTACGTGTAAATTGAATGATCGAATGCATAATTAGCTTATTGTTCGTGAAATCTAATTTTTGACAATAAGTGTAGTAATTGACTAAGTATAGTCATAAATTCGAAATTAGACAAAGAATAACTTATGATGTTTAGTACGTTGTAATTGACTGGTATTGTGAACGTAATTGAAATGTAGGATTTAAATCAAAGAACGAGTTTAGTTAAAGTGTAATCTACGCACGAGGTAAGTTTCCTAACCCTACTTGTTATCGTTATATAAGTTTATTAATTCACCTTTCTACGTTGAGCAAGTTCTCATTATTATTGATCAAGTCTATTTTGTATATTAAAGTTTATTAATCTTTCAAGCATGATGCTGTTATACAATACTTATTCTATTGTATACCTTTTGAGATTCTGTTCAAGTTAAATATTCATTTACTGTTAAACCTTGTTAGACTAGCGAACCCTTATTGATTCGACTAGTCCATAGTTGATGAGCGTTCTAAATTTCAGAACCCTTGATGAATTATCCAAACCAAACTTCCTTTGGTGCGGACTCCGATGTCAAACTGAGATGAACAACCCTGTATAGGGAATTATTTACGCTTTAGCGTTAAGATATTGTGCACAATATGGTACTAAGGGCTGATCCCCCTAAGTACGAGAAGAAAGGTCCATAGTCTCATGACTGTTAAAGGTTTCAAGTATAACCCTTGACAACCTAGGACATAGTTCAAGGTCTTATGACCCTCAGAAATTCTTTTGATTCTTGTTATTCATTCTTAATTCAAAAGTTGAGCTTTTATATTCAAAGTTATTATTTTTTCCTCGCATGTTATTATATTGTTGTTTTCATTATTATACTTGTGGGCAATCGTGCTCACTCTTGCGTAATAATAGCATTGCAGTTAAGAACGAAAGAGCAGACGAACCTTCCACTAGTAAAGGCAAGGGCAAGGTTAACAAGTGATGAAGACTTGTTATTTTATATGATGATGTATTTTGTTTAAGACTTAAGTTAATGATGTTGTTTAAGACTTATTTGTTTATGATTCCGCACAGATGTTTAAGGTTAGAGTAACCTGAGATCTAATTATTATGCAGTTGATGTAACCCCATAAGGGGAGATTTATTATTATTTCTATCTATTGCATGGTTGCATTTATTTATGGGTAGATAGATGGATGATGTTTGTACAGTGAACACCAAATCCTGTAGAAATGGAAGTACCGGATTTAGGGGTGTCACAGTTTCAACATCCAATAGCCTCAAATCATTTGGGGCTTCAACATCCGACGGCCAAAAATTTATCTTTCAAAAATTTAAACCCACATCCATCATCTCACTCTTTCACTTCCCAAAAAAATACCATTATTTGAATACACACACATTTATAATATTTATAATATCATTTCCCTTTATAAACTATAATCACAATAAATACACCTGATCAATGTGATGATGTGACGATATTTGAGACATTATTTAAAACTCATGTCATTGCACTTTGATAAAATATAATATTGTTACTACTTTTTTAAATTAATTAATAAATAACTGTGAAACGAAAGGCTTATTCCCCTAATCGATTAATTAGTGGGCCAATTGTTCTCCTTAGTAAAAGAATGGGTTTAAATTTTGTGATTAAGTTTTAGAAGCTTTTTCACATGATTTATATATAATGAAATGATTATCCATTTTATTAGATTTTCCGTTTCTTTGTCATTAACAAGATCTTTTATTATTTGTTGTTATGGAAGAAATTTGATTAGTTTGAACAATCGATTAATTGCTTAAATAAGCCAAGTGATTTTGATTAATTTTCGATTTTCATACTATACATTAATTATGTTTTATGAAGAAATTTTTAAAAAATCTTATTAAAAAATGTAATAAATAAGTATTTTTCTCATACAAAAAAAAAGAGGCGAAAAATGATTGTAATTCTCTCCGTGGTAACATCATAGATACATTTTTTTTTATAGTTAGTCTAAAATTAAAGATATAATTATATACTCTCACGGTTAATAAAAAGAATTTTATTTATTAACCTTTCTGTCACATAATAGAGTTTTTTTTTATATTTTTGGTCTTATTGATAGTACTATAAAAAGACAAATATTTTAAAAGTTGTTATCTTAATTTCATTATCATTTTATCGTACCAATCAAATAACTAATTAATTATTGTTTATAGGGTAAAGATAGAATAAAACTATATTCTTAGGATATATTTGATTGTAAAGATTATATTTGAGATTTGATTATTAATCACAAATCTGTTGTTTGTTTTTTAAAATAGACATGTGACTATTAATCCGGAATAATAAAATGACCTGAAATTAGACCTGGCAATATAGTTGGTTAACTACCGGGTCAACCCATATTAACTGGAACCAAATGGGTTGGTTAACTATATTTATTTATTTGGGTTGGTTAAAGTTTGGAACCATATTTTTAAAATGAAATATAGTTCCAACCCAGTTAACCATTTTTCGACCCATATTTTATTCTAAATCCAAATGAAAAGTTCTTTCCATCCATATTTACATATTGAAGAAGTTCAACCACCAACTCCACCCTCACTCACACCCACCCCCTACCCACCCCCACCCACCCACGCCCCTACCCCCCACCTCCCACACCCACCCCCTACCCCGCCCCGACCCCTACCCCACCCCGCCCCACCCACCCCACCCCAAACCCTTATCCCCCCACCCCCACCCCACCCCACCACCCCCTCCACCCACCCCCACCCCCACCAAAAAAAATATTATGTGATTATGTATACACCCCTACCCCCACCCCACCCACCCACCCCACCCACCCCCACCTCCACAAAAAAAATAATATTATGTGATTATGTATACACTTCACCCCCACCACCCCACCCACCCCACCTACCCCCACCCCCTACCCCCATACACCCCACCCACGCCCCACCCCCACCACTTTCAAAAAAAATTAATATTAAGCGATTATGTATACATCACCCACCCTCTACCCATACCCCTACCCACCCCACCCCCACCCCACCCCTTATATCCGTCTCTCTATCTATATTATATATTAATTTTATTTTTAAAAATTTTTGTTTAAAAGTCAAAACATCTTAATATGGTTAATATTATTTTTAACCATAATCATATGGTTCCAACCCACATTATCCATATTAAAAATGGTTAATATGGTTTTAGTTCTTAAATGGGTGGTTAACCATATTTTGAAAACCAAAACCAACCCATAACCATATTTTGTCAGGTCTACCTGAAATGAGAAAGTATTTAGTACCATATCCAACTATATATATCCAGAGCGGCTCAAATCCTAAGGCTTCAACATCCAACGACCTCAAATCAATTTAGGTTTCAACATCCAACGATATAAAATCATTTGGGGCTTCAACATCCGACGACCAAAAATTTATCTCTCAAAAATTTAAACTCACATCCATCATCTTACTCTTTCACTCTCTCACTTCCCTAAAAACACCATTATTTGAACATACACATTTAAAATGAATTAGTTTTATAAAAAAAATTAATCAGCATTGAGAAAAGTGATACTTTAAAGTTAAAAGTAAATTTTTGTGAAACTTTGAAAGGGAGAGTTTTAACCCTTAATAAAAAATTTAAAGTAAACAAGACAAGAGTGTAAAATAAACTCTAAAATGACTGAAAATAAATTCACGAAAGTAGCGTAAATTTTTTTATTATTCTTAAAAATAGGGAATTATATTTAAATATAAGGAATTATGAAATTAGTGTGAAAGTAACATTTTTCATAACTTAACTTACCATAATGTAGGATGTATTCCAATGACGTACGTACAATGTCTAAGACGGTGAATCCAATCTTCCATTATTCCATATTCCTTATTCCATATTCTATATTTCATATTCCATATGGAATATTATATATTCCATATTCCATATTTCATAGCCTTCCTAAGTTAGACGCACGGATAGATAAAACAAGTCACTCGAATTTTAAATTTGATTATAATTTTTTATTTTAATATTACAACGTAGCATAAAATTCTTAATCTTTTTAATGTATCACATTATCTTTATATAAAATATTTGTGTGTTTATTATCTACACTAATTTATTTCTACCAAGTAATAATTAATTGTTATTATTATAATAATTCAAATATCTTTGATATAATTATCATAAATTAATAAATATAGCATGTTGCCTGAAGGCACTTTATTATATATATTTAATTAGAAATTTCAATTGAAACTTTCGACTTGTTTGGTAACTAAGAAAGTAGAATAAACTAGCAGAAATTTGATTGAAAAGTTTTAAGTCCTTTTTTCCCCTTTTTAGTGGTTATGGTTTTTTGTTCAGTTTTCTTATTTTGATAAATGGATTTATGGGTGTTCTTTATTTTTAAAACAATAAATAGAACTATATTGATTGTTGGGTGTAGTCATTATGTTGATTTTGACTTTCCAATAAAGAATAAAAGAAACAAAATCACAGCTTAGAGTCAAAAGACTGTGTTATACCTCCTTGGGTGGATGCTTGTTTTCTCTGGTCTCCCAAGGCATGAAAAAAATTTAAGCTTTTCTATATTGTTATTACTTCTATTGCTCATATTCTTAAGCTAGCAAAATTTATATTTGCTTGATGTTTCTTATTTTACCGCTACTTCAATTATATCGAGTAATTGAGCCAGCTGGAATTTATCCATTTTTTTGAATTTGTTTGAATACATGTTATTTGAAATTGTAAATTCTTGTTATTTTCCATCTTCTGTATTTTTTGATCTGGGTTGGAGGAGAACAATTGTTTTTAAAATTCTTTGGCTTGAGATTATATGCTTTTATTGGCATGTCCCTGTTAGAGCCCTTGTCATTTTGCCTAAATGGTCAAAGTAAGACTACAGGTTTACGTTCCCTCATCCTATTTCCTATTTCCCTTATTTGGAAAAAAAATTTGGGGGTGACCTCATCTGTTGACCTTACTGTGTGCTCTTGTGCCTTCCTTTTGGATGGATGTGTTTTTTCTTTGGCTGTTCTAAAAAGTTTTGTTTCTGCATGTCATTTTATAGTTGTTTACCATTATTTGATTGATCTAATGAAGGAAGCTACATGGGTCATCCATATATATATGGATGAAAATTCATAAAGATTTGATCCTGCAATCTGTTACATTAACAAGTTGTAAAATTGACCATATAACTTAACCATTAGTCATTCGCCACCTTATTTGTTTGACCTCTCTCTCTTTTAATTTGTCTTGGTTCTTCATTTTTAAACTTCATTGTTGAGCTAATCCTAAATTTATATAACGACCTGCAATCAGTTTTTGTATCAAGTTACGGCTCTGTAAAAAATTGTATACCCATCTACGTGCGACAAAAAAAAAGAGTTGTTATAACAAGCAAACAATAATTTTTAATTATCAAGTTACTATTTAAAATGTTCCAATCAATCAAAAAGACTTATAAATAATAAAAAATAAATCTTGAAATATAGTTAAACATAATTTAAATTTATGAGAATTTGACTATTAAAGTTGGATATTCTTTATTTATTCATTAAAATTTGTCTTTATAAGATTTTTCATTTAAATGCTTTGTAGAGTATGTATGAAAAGTGCGGGTGTGTTAAGAATTAATTTAAGCTTTTAGTTTAGTGTGTGTTCATATTCAGTGCATCATTTTTTTGTGTTCTTGATATATTTTTATTTATTTTTGAATTATACAGCGCCTTCAGGCACGGGTTTTTGGATATTCTTTATTTATTTATTGAGAATCGATTTATAACAAACTTTCTAAATTTATAGTTGTCATCTATTTGTACGTCTAACGGTGAAAATAATATCTTATCCGCACTTTAATATGTAAAATTAATAAAACTAAACTGCGGATTTCAAAAATAGTCAAAATGCTCTCAGACTTCGCAATTTAGTTCTGTTGACGAAACAAGTGAAAAAAAAAATCCAACCCAAATCTATACGGTCTGCACCACTAAAGTGCGAATTAAAAAAATGATTTGAAAAATAAGTTTCAACAAAATGGCTTTTGGAGTTGGCCCTAAATATGTGAGAATC
>CM029013.1:242010284-242055284 GCA_016801055.1 Panax notoginseng
TTCTAGCGGACGCCGAGTCCTTCATTTTAATCCTAGTCGTTGTTAATTGTAATGGAAGGTAAAAATAATATTTGTCAATTTTTTATCCATAGCAAATACATGCTATAAATCATTGTCCATATATATCTATATAATAAAACAGAACCTATTTTGAATCTTTTATTTGACAAAGCATAATGACGATTCAGATTTCATCTCAATTCTTCCAACTTAATCTAAAGGCTCACATTTCATCTCACACTAAAAACTCTCACTCAAATCAAATTCACACTTAAAAATTCCCGCCCAAATCAAATAACAATAATAATAATTATAATTATAATAGTAATAATAATAATAATAATAATTACTACTATAATAATAATAATTATTATTATTATTAATAGTAATAATAGTAGTAATAATAATAATAATAATAATAATAATTATTATTAATAATAATAGTAATTATAATAATAATAATTATAGTAATAGTAATAATAATTATAATAATAATTATTATTAATTATAATTATTATTATTATAATAATAATTATTATTATAATTATTATTACTATTCTATTATCATAATTATTACTGTTATTACTAAAATTATAATAATTATAATAGTACTGATAATAATAATAATAATAATAATTATTACTATTACTATTACTATTACTATAAGTATTATTATTATTATTATTATTATATTTAGAACTATAATAATAATAATTATTATTATTATTATTGTTATTATAATTATTAGTACTATTATTATAATAATTATTATTATTAGTACTATTATAACTATTATTATTATTGTTATTCTTATTATTATTATTAGTATTTTTATTGTTATTATTGTTATTATTATTATTATTATAAATATTACTATTATTATCATTATCATCATCATCATCATCATCATCATCATCATCATTATTATTATTATTATTATAGTAGCAGTAATAATAATAATAATAATAATTACTATTATAATTATAATTATTCTTATTATTATTATTGTTATTATTTTTATTATTACTATTATTATAATTATTATTATTATCATTATTTTTATTATTATTGTTATTGTTATTTGATTTGAGCGGTAATTTTTAGAGGTGAATTTGATTTGAGCGGAAATTTTTAGTGTGAAATGAAATGTGACCCTTTAGATTAAGTTGGAAGAATTGAGATGAAATCTGAATCCTTCTTGTGCTTTGTCAAATAAAAGATATAATTATATTATTATTGTTATTATTGTTGTTATTGTGACGCCCCCAAAATAAGTCTATTCCACCCAATCCATTCTGGATCGCCAAATGCATGGTACAGAAAATAACTATAACTGACAACTTCATTTATACAGCTGTCGTGCAAAATATGACAACACATACGCTGTGGATACCAACTGTGACTCTCATCCCTTTACTTGGATATCATCTCACATTGATACCTTACAATGGTACCTTATATAAAGGTACAGTCAATAACTGTTTTAGAAGTTAAAATATTTAAAAAATGTTCAAGAAAATCTTCGTACATGATATGTCATGCATCTAAGTTATAATAGATATCATATGACTCGAGAATTATTCTTGGTTGACCCAATAAACCCCAAAGAAAAACGAAAAGATTGCTGTCATGTTCTTTCCAATAGTGAGTCTTCTCTTGCCATATAATTATCTCCATTGTCTCCAATTGAGAATTATATTTCAACCAAACTGCAAGATTATATAGGTAGTGCTCATAGATATAATCAGCAAATGGATGTGCATAACCCTGTCTTATGATAACACGAAGTCGTAGGTCATTAGACATCTTGTATGATAGTGGCAAAACAACCTTCTAAAGTTGGGTTCGCCTCACCCTATTTGATTCACCAAATATAACTATTAAATGACGTATAAAATATAACACACTTATCTAAAGTTCTCAATAAAATTATTTTCATACTGTTTTAGGGAAAACCTCAACAGCTATAGACCACCGTTCTATTCTCCTGTTATCCCCGCTCGACCCAGCTATACCCTCATCACCTGAAAGGAATTGTGAAATAAAATGGTGAGCACAACTAGCCCAGTAAAGAATATCATGACAAAAGATAATTAAATTATCAATAGCCTTCATCAGAAATGAATCAGAGATTTAGAACATATGGTAGATGAATAAACTTTTCAACCATAGTTGCAGCGGAACGAGTAATGTGACGCCCCCAAAATAGGTATACAACACCCATTTTGAGTCGTCAAAATACATGGTACAGAAATAACTACAACTTTATTAATACAACATAAAAACTGTGAGTTTAAATATAAATATTATCATTTAGACAATATCCACACTCAAATAAGTCCTCATTACAATTATTGATATATTATTTTATAAAAATGGTGAGGACTACTAAAATAACTTTCTAGAACCTTCATTCCATACCCCAACTAGTACTCGCTACATTCTCGCCTCCTGAGAAGAAAAATGGAACAAAAAGGAAAAGAGTGAGCTTAACTAGCCCAGTAAAGAATATTATGACTAAGATAATATAGAACAAATTATCGTTAGTCTTCAACAGGGAAAAATTTAATAGAATACAATAGACAACAAGTTTTAAATCAATATTCGCAGCGGAAATAATAATTCATTAGAAGAGTTAAGTAGATAATAAAATCTACTATCTTCTATATATGAAAAGTTCATCGTCGATATTTTATCCCAGTAACATCAATCAATATATATCTGGAATCAAATATTCATCTTTGCACTACAGGCCAAAGATATTCATCAGTTGGTCATGTTCATCTCAATACCTGTTCATCTTTGCACTACGGGCCAAAGATATTCATCAGAAATCATTCATCTTTGCACTACAGGCCAAAGATATTCAGTAATATCATCATTTAGGACTGAGAATGATGAAAAATAGTTTAAAGGAAACGAATCTAGTGAAACAAAATAACAAATATTATGGATTCGTATTTCGGTTTATCCATGTCCAAAAATACCTCATAAGTAATCATAGTGGAGTAAAATTCAAGAATGATCAAAACATGGATACAATCAAAGCTAGTATCCATAATAGATATTTTGGACGAAAAACAAAAATTTAATTTTTCTGTGAATAGTGTCGTATTCATGAATAGTGCCGTATACGTGAATAGTACCGTATACGTGAATAGTAACCCCGACACAAAAAATTTCAAATTTAATAAAAATTCAGATCAATATTTCGGCATAATGATATTGGAAGAAATAATATCATTTATATAAAAAAAAATATCCCTTACCTCGAAAAGACAGTACTTCTGACTGGAATACTAGATATAGAGCTGAAGGAAACTTGCACCGTATAGCAACACTCAAAGTCTTAAAACACTCGCAAGAATACGCTCGATAATATAGAGAGAGAAAGAGCGAGAAAACTTTAGCTTCTGGTGTGTTTTTCAATTCTAACCTAAGCACCCTATTTATAGGAAAATGCTTAGAACACCAAAGCAGAAAATTTAATAAAATATTAATATATATATTTATTAAATTCTTACGCACACACAATCTGATTCAAATCAGCCACCACAGCTCACCTAAATAAAAAAAATGTTTTTCTTATAAAAAATATTTAAAACTTCAAAAATCAATTATTTCGGAACTTCAATAATTCATAATAAATAGCCCTTTTATCAGAAAAATTCTAACCACATGTCTTTCTCATAGGAAATTTCATTATCTACAACTTTGTAGAAGAAATTTTTTCCAAATTCTAAAAAAATCACAAACGGGCGATTCTACATGCTATAATCAAATTTCAGTCAAGAAATGGGCCCACAAACATGTTTAACATGTTTTAAACACCTTTTGCAACAAAAATACTCTTCCTCCTCATATACTCATATATTCTACATTCATTGTAAAAATATCATCATTATTATATTATAATAATATAATAAAATATTATTTTATTAGAAAAGATAAAATATCGATTTTCAACAATTGTCACTTTAAAAAAAATTTCTCCATCTATATCCACATAAAATGAATATTTTTCCCATCATATAAATTAATAATTAATTATTCACAAATAATATTACCGAATCACAATACTGACAACCAGGCAGTTCCAAGGAAAGAGGGGGCTTTCCAATAAGGATTTCTCCTTACTGGCGCGCAATTAGATGACCAAACCTCTCCTTAGATAGAACTTTCTAGATATTGCCAATAATGTTATCTAATAATATTATTCAGATAATATGAATTATTGCTTTGATAATGGAAAATACTGTGTAGTGACAATTATTGAAACAACAGTAATATAAAATATCAACGCAATAATTATTGAATTAATAAAATACTGAACAGTAATTACTGTAACAATTATTGAGTAGTGTCTTCTTACGTAAGAATCAATAATTGGTGCAATACCGTGTGCTACTGTGCAACAACACGTATTACTGTGTTTCAACCACCGAGTATTCCAACAGTATTAAAGGTAACAACTACGCCGTTATTTATAAACAATTTATACTTGTCGTTATCTTCATCCAATCTCTTTTCGTTATGGGACCCACAAAAGACTGCGCCGTCGTACGAATATTCCCTGACAGGAAGAATATTCCACGACCAAACGAATATTTCCCGACAACAATGAATATTTTATAACCACTTGCTTATTTAAAATATTTGCGCATTTTACCCATAACTAACCTCATTAATCAATTCAACCCTTACTGTTTCAAAATAATAAATAGAGGAAATTAAATTTTATTTATTAATAATTTGGGGTCTTATAAGTAATCCATTAGAAGAGTCAAATAGATCATAAAGTCTATTATCTTCTCCATATTAAAAGTCTACCAATAATGTTTTATCCCTGTAATATCAATCAGCAGTTCCTGTCCACAATCATGTGAATAACTCATAATCATAATTGTGGTTCTAAATTTCTCTTCGCACCCAGGACGAAGATAATTTTCATCACCTGTCTTCACTTGAAACATCAAATATCATGGTTATACCAAATCACAGTTCCTGTTCATAATCATACTAATAATTTCATCTTTGCACTACGGGCCAAAGATATTAATCAACAGTTCATCTTTGCACTACATGTCAAAGATATTCAACAATAGGTTATCTTTGCACTGCGGGCCAAAGATATTCAACAACAGGTCATCTTTGCCCTACGGGCCAAATATATTAATATCTCAAATATATATATAATCATTTCAGAAATTATATAAACAATAATTATAACCATGTTGATCAATTCACCTTTGCACTTAAGTTAAAGATATTCAATTATAAATTCAATGGTCATGATCATACCAGTCAACAATTCATCTTTGCACTACTGACTAAAGAGAACCCATAGTCACAATCATACCAATAATTTACCCATATTTACACTCAAGTCAAAGAGAAATTTCATTACCAGGATTATAAAAATGTTATATATGATAATAAAAATAATATAATCAAAACATGGATTTAATTTCAAGAGTAAGATTCATAAATCAACGATAATTTGGTCAGAAAAAGAAACCAATTATATCGTGAATAGTACCTCGTGAATAGTAATTCATGAATAGTAATCTATAAATAGTAACTCGTGAATAGTAACCCGTGAATAGTAACCCGTGCATAGTACCGCGTATTCGTACATAGTACCGTATACGTAAATAGTGCCGTATACGTAAATAGTGCCATATACGTGAATAGTGTCGTATACGTGAATAGTATTGTATACGTGAATAGTAATCCCGACACGAAAAAGATACAGTTTCACAACAAAATTCATATCAATATTTCTTTATAATGATATTAAAGGAAATAACATCATTTACTTGAAAAAATAACATCACTTACCATCCATTACTATCACTTACCATCCATTACTATCCCTTACCATCCCTTACAATCCCTTACAACCCCATACAATCCCTTACCATCCCTTACAATCCTTTGCCATAATAATGACAACATCTTTTACCTCAAAAGAATAGTACTTCTGATTGGAATATCAGATATAATGCTAAAAAAAACTTACACCGTATAGCAACACTCAAAGTAGCAAAATACTCACAAAAATATACTCGATAATATAAAGAGAGAAAACTTTAGATTCTGGTATGATTTTCAATTCTAACCTGAACACCCTATTTATAAAAAAATACTTAGAACACCAAAGTAGAACATTTAATAAAATATTATTATTTTTTTAAAAATTTCCTACGCACACCAGATTTCAGCATCTATCACATGCAAAAGGACAATTGCGGCGCCCACTAACATGAAAAACATGTCTTAAACATTTTTTGTAACAAAATCAATTCAGACCCAATATTCTGGAACTTCAATAATTCATAATAAATAGTCATTTTATCAAAAAAATTCGAATCTTATGTCCATTCCATAGAAAATTTAATTCTCTACAACTTTGTAGATTTAAGTTTTTCCAAATTACAAACAAAAATTGACCGAAATCCACGTACGGACGATTTTACATGCTATTATCAAATTTCGGTCAAAAATGGGGTCCACCAACATGTTTAACATGTTTTTAGCATTTATTATAACAAAAATACTCTTCCTCCTCATTTATTCATATATCACACATTCATTGTAAAAATATCACCATTATTATATTATTATATTATCGCATTATACATTTATAATGTAATATAATAATATATTTGAATGAATTATTTTATCAGAAAAGATAAAATATCAATTTTCAATAATTGTCACTTTTCTAAAAATTTCTCCATTAAATAAATATTTTCCTTATATATATATATATATATATATATATATATATATATATACAAATAATTAATTATGCACAAATAATATTAGAGAATCACAATAATGACAACCAGGTCGTTCTCAGAAAAGAGGGGGTTTCCGATAAGGATTTCTCCTTACTGGCGCGCAATTAGATTACTTAACTCCTTTCCTAGACAGAACTTTCTAAACACTGCCAATAATGCTATCTAATAATATTATTCAAATAATATGAATTATTGATTTGATAATGAGAAATATAGTGCAATGACAATTATGGAAATAACAATAATATAAAATAATGTGCAATACCGTGTGCTACTGTGCAACAGCGCGTATTACTTTACCTTAACCACTTGCTTATTTTGTAAACTTTACATATATCACCCTTAACTTTATCTTTTTTATCAATTTAGTCATTTACTGAATAATAATTATAAAAAAATTGAATACTTTTATTTCATAAAATTCGGGGTCTTACAGTTATTATTATTACTATTATCATAATTATTATTATAATTATTATTATTATTATTATTATTATTATAATTAATATTACTATTAAAATTATAATAATATTATAATTATTATTACTATTAATATAATAATACTAAAAATTATAATTATAAAAATTATTATTATTACTACTACTACTACTACTACTACTATTATTATAATAATTATTACTATTCTTATAATTATTATTAATTAATTATAATTATTATTATTATTACTATTATAATAATTATTATTATAATTATTACTATTATTATTATTATAATTATTATTATTAATTATTATTATTATTATTATAATAATTATTATTACTATTATTATAATAATTATTATTACTTTTACTATTACTATTACTATAATTATTATTATTATAATTACTATTATTATTATTATTACTATTATTATTATTATTAATTATTATTATTATTATTATTATTATTATTAATTATTATTATTATTAATTATTATTATTATAGTTTTAATTATTATTATTATTATTATTATTACTATTATAATTATAATTATTATTATTGTTATTATTATTGTTATTTGATTTGGGCGGGAATTTTTAGGGGTGAATTTGATTTGGGCGAGAGTTTTTAGTGTGAGATGAAATGTGAACCTTTAGATTAAGTCGGAAGAATTGAGATGAAATCTGAGCCGTCATTGTACTTTGTCAAATGAAAGAATAAAAATGGGTTCTGTTTTATTATATAGATGTTATTATTATTATTATTTGATTTGGGCGGGAATTTTTTGGGGTGAATTTGATTTGGGCGGGAGTTTTTAGTGTGAGATGAAATGTGAGGCTTTAGATTAAGTTGGAAGAATTGAGATGAAATCTGAACCGTCATTATGCTTTGTCAAATGAAAGATTCAAAATGGGTTCTGTTTTATTATATAGATAAGTTGTATACAGGGAATTTTATTTAAACTTTTTTAGAAAAAAATTAGTAAGTAAAAAAATAAATTTGACGAATTAACGTTAAATAAATAAACAAAATAAAATTTGGTTGATGTGACGCCCCCAAAATAGGTATACATCACCTATTCTGAGTCGTCAAATACATGGTACAAATTCAAATACAACTTTATTATACAACAGTCGTGTAAAATACGACTAAACATATGCTGTGAGTTTTAATACAAATATTGTCAGATAGACAATATACAAACTCAATGGGGTCCTCATTACATTTATTATCACACTATTACATAGAATAGTGAGGACTACTAATGCTATCATCTGGTCCATCACTCCGTTTCCCGACTCGTCCCAACTATATTCTCATTTCTTGAAGAGAACAGTGAAAGAAAGGGTGAGCTCAACTAGCCCAGTAAGAAATATTATGACTAAGATAATGCAGAATAAATTATCATTAGCCTTAAACAGTGTTAAACTGATACAATATAACAAACATCAAGTTTAACTGCAGCGGAACAAGCAACCCATTAGAAGAGTCAAGTAGAGAATAAAATCTACTATCTTCTATGATTTAAAATGTTTTTCATGACTTTTATCGTTGGGACTCAGCTTAATAAATAATCCACATCATCGAATCACCCCTACACTACGGCCAATGATATTCTTTAGTATCACGACCACAATTATCCATGCACTACGGGCCAAGAATATTTGTGTATTTATTAATGGTCATGATCATGCCAACCACTGTCCATCAATGCACTACGGGCCAATGAGGACTTTTACCACATCATTTATAATATTACGGTCATGATTATACCGAATAATCCCTGGTCATAATCATACCAAGTCCATCTATGCACTACAGGCCACAGATGACTTTCAACAGAATATAAACATGAGGATGATGACAATGATATAAGAATTCAATAAAACAAGTTCAAGAATTAATTTATCCAGGAACCAACAACGTCCAAATTGTCAACATGATACTGCTTTGTAGAGTAAAATTCAAGAATACTCAGAAGAATATTTTCATGAAAAGATACTGGATGAAGCGCAAATATAAAAGATATTTCACTAATTTCATGGAGTATAAAAGCCAAAACTTTAACCAACTGAGTATAATAAAGAATGGAATAACAAAAAAATTCACCAAGCATGCGATAGATCGCACAGACAGGTTATTCCAACGGAAAAATAAATAGTGGAACCAAGTCATGCGTAAATGCACGGACAGGATATTCTGACAGAATAATAAATAATGGAACCAGGTCCGGCGTAAACGCACAGACATGATATTCTGACATAATAATAAATAATGGAACCAGGTCCGGCATAAACGCACAGCTAGGATATTCCGACAGAATAATAAATAATGGAACCATGTCCGGCGTAAAGCACAGACATGATATTCCGACAGAATAATAAATAATGGAACCATGTCCGGCGTAAAGCACAGACATGATGTTCCAACAGAATAATAAAAATATAATAACAGAAGAATTTCACCAAGTATAGGGTAGCCCGCGTATACAGGTTATTCCAACAGAACAATAAAGAATGAAATAACAGAAGTTCTCTTCATGAATAAGAAAGAAAGAATACCCTTTACGAGTACAACAAATAATATCCCTTACCGTAAAAAAAATTTGATATCGGAGTAGTGAAGTAGCAGAAATACTTTTCTTCTTTCTCTCTATAGTTTCTCTCTCTAGAGTTTCAGTGAATTCGTAAGAAAATAATGAAGGAATGAGCTTCTATTTATAGAAAAATGGACTGCATAGTAACTAACTCATGAACGGTCTAGATTGATTTACTTTAATATGACGGTCCATATTTAAAGTAAAATCTTTTAAATAAAATATAATATATTTTATTTATAATCTAATAAAACGAATAACTTTATAAAAGATTTTACTATGCAAACACTATGCAGACACTATAGAAACACTATGCATAATAAAATATAATATATTCTAATTATCTATATAATAAAACAGAGCGGCTCAAATCCCAAGAATTCAACATTCAACGGTCTCAAATAAATCCCAAGGCTTCAACATTCAACGGCCTCAAATTATTTGGGTCTTCAACATCCGACGGCTAAAAATTTATCTTTCAAACATTCAAACTCACATTCATCATCTTACTCTCTCACTCTCTCACTTCCCAAAAAACACCATTATTTGAACACACACTCTTAAAATGAATCAGTTTTATAAAAAAAATTAATCAACATTGAGAAAAGTGATACTTTAAGAGTAATTTTTTGTAAAACTTTGAAAGGGAGAGTTTTAACCCTTAATAGAAAATTTAAAGTAAACAAGACAAGAGTGTATAATAAACTCTAAAATGACTGAAAATAAATTCATAAAAGTGGCGTAAATTTTTTTATTATTCTTAAAAATAGATAATTATATTTAAATATAAGTAATTATGAAATTAGTGTGAAAGTAACATTTTTCATAACTTAACTTACTATAATGTAGAATGTATTCCAATAACTTAACTTAAATTAGTGTTTAAGACGGTGAATCCAATATTTCATTATTCCACATTCTATATTTCATATTCCATATTCTATAGTCTTCCTAAGTTAGACGCACGGATAGATAGAACAAGTCATTCAAATTTTAAATTTGATTATAATTTTTTATTTTAATATTACAACGTAGCATAAAATTCTTAATCTTTTTAGTGTATCACATTATCATTATTAAATTTTTAATTAACAAATATTATTTAAAACTTATCTTTAATTTTAAAATTAAAATTAAAAATGAAGAATTTTTTTTGCCAAACTACAACCAACTTTACACTACCCAATTTACTAAATTTCAATGTTAATATAAAATATTTGTGTGTTTATTATCTACACTAATTTATTTCTACCAAGTAATAATTAATTATTATTATTATAATAATTCAAATATTTTTGATATAATTATTATAAATTAATAAATATAGCATGTTGGCTGAAGGCACTTTATTATATGTATTTAATTAGAAATTTCAATTAAAACTTTGGACTTGTTTGGTAACTGGGAAAGTAGAATAAACTAGCAGAAATTTGATTGAAAAGTTTTGAGTCCTTTTTTTTCCCTTTTTTAGTGGTTATGATTTTTTGTTCAGTTTTCTTATTTTGATAAATGAATTTATGGGTGTTCTTTATTTTTAAAACAATAAATAGAACTATATTAATTGTTGGGTGTAGTCATTATGTTGATTCTGACTTCCCAAGAAAGAATGAAAGAAACAAAATCACAGCTTAGAGTCAAAAGGCTGTGTTATGCCTCCTTGGGTTGATGTTCGTTTTCTCTGGTGTCTCAAGACATGAAAAAAATTTAAGCTTTTCTATATTGTTATTACTTCTATTGCTCATATTCTTAAGCTAACAAAATTTATGTTTGCTTGATGTTTCTTATTTTACTGCTACTTCAATTATATCGAGTAATTGAGTCAGCTGGAATTTACCTATTTTTTTTGAATTTGTTTGAATACATGTGATTTGAAATTGTAAATTCTAGTTGTTTTTCATCTTCTGTATTTTTTGACATGGGTTGGAGGAGAACAATTGTTTTTAAAATTCTTTGGCTTGAGATTATTTGTTTTTATTGACATGTCCCTGTTAGAGCCCTTGTCATTTTGCCTAAATGGTCAAAGTAAGGCTACAGGTTTACGTTCCCTCATCCTATTTCCTATTTCCCTTATTTGAAAAAGTTTTTTGTGGGTGACCTCATCTGTTGACCTTACTGTGTGCTCTTGTGCCTTCCTTTTGGATGGATGTATTTTTTCTTTGGTTGTTTTAAAAAATTTTGTTTCTACATGTCCTTTTATAGTTGTTTACCATTATTTGATTGATCTAATGAAGGAAGCTACATGGATCATCCAAATATATATGGATGAAAATTCATAAAGATTTGATCCTGCAATCTGTTACATTAGCAAGTTGTAAAATTGACCATATAACCTAACCATTAGTCATTCATCATCTTATTTGTTTGACCTCTCTCTCTCTCTTATTTGTCTTGGTTTTTCATTTTTAAACTTCGTTGCTGAGCTAATCCTAAATTTATATAACGACCTGCAATCAATTTTTGTATCAAGTTACGGCTCTGTGAAATTGTATACTCATCTACGTGCGACAAAAAAAAAGAGTTGTTATAACAAGCAAACAATAATTTTTAATTGTCAAATTACTATTTAAAAAGTTATAATCAATCAAAAAGGCTTATAAATAATAAAAAATAAATCTTGAAATATAGTTAAACTTATTTTGAATTTATGAGAATTTGACTGTTAAAATTGGATATTCTTTATTTATTCATTGAAATTTGTCTTCATAAGAATTTTCATTTAAATGCTTTGTAGAGTATGTATGAAAAGTGCGGGTGTGTTAAGAATTAATTTAAGCTTTTAGTTTAGTGTGTGTCCATATTCAATGCTTCATTTTTTTGTGTTCATAATTTATTTTTGAATTATTCAGTGCCTTCAGGCACGGGTTGTCGCTAGTTGTCTAATAAAACAGATAGCTTTATAAAAGTATTCTGTTTTATATAAAAAGATTTTACTATTAGCTTAATAAAACGAATAACTTTATAAAAGTATTCTGTTTTATATAAAAAACTTTTCTGTTTTATTACATTAATAGTACCAATAAAACAAAACTGAGTGACTTATCACGTAAGCATCAATAATTAATACCGTGTGCTACTATGCAACCATGCGTATTACTGTACTTTTACTACCGAGTAATTCAACACTATTAATGGTAAAACTTCCGCCGTTATTTTCATAAAGTATTTTTGTCGTTTTCTCAATCCGACAATAATTCCGTTGTGGGGTCCACCACCACCAATGATTGTGTCGTCGTACGGATATTCCCTGTTAAGACGAATATTTCTCGACCAATCGGATATTATATAGCAACTTGCGTACTTTGCAAAATTTATAAATATTACCCACAACTATAACATTATATCAATTTCACTCCATAATATTCAAAAATGATATTTATAGAAAATTCATCTTTATTTATAAAAGTTGGGGTCTTACAACCTCCCCTTCTTATGAAATTTCACCCTCGAAATTAGGGTACGTACCTGGTATATCCAAGAGGTAAGGATACCTTGACTTCATTTCAGATTCTAACTCCCAGGTCATTTCCTCAACATCGTGGTTTCTCCACAAAACTTTGACTTGAGGTATAGCCTTGGAGTGTAGAATATGTTCCTTCTTATCCAAGATTTGAACAGGAACCTCTTCATACGTTAAATCTTCCGCTATTTCATCCGGTTCTAACTCAATAATGTGGTTCGGGTCTTCCACATATTTACGTAACATGGATATGTGAAAAACATTATGAACACGAGACATACTTGGCGGTAAAACGAGTCTATAGGCCACAGTTCCTACTCGATCGAGGATTAAAAATGGGCCAATGAATCGAGGATTGAGCGTTCCTCTCTTTTTAAATCTCGTAACTCCTTTCCACGGAGCAGCTCGTAACAACACATGATCTCCTATATCAAATTCCACGTCCTTTCGATGAAGATCAACATAACTCTTTTGTCGATCTTGTGAGGTTTTTATACGTTGCCGGATCGTTTGAATCTTTTCCGTAGTCATACGTACCAACTCCGGTCCCAACAACGTTGCTTCACCCACCTCATCCCAGCATACTGTAGAACGACACTTTCTTCCATACAACGCCTCGAATGGAGCCATGCCAATACTTGCTTGATAACTGTTGTTGTAGGAAAACTCCACCAATGGTAAGAACTTATCCCAACTTCCTTTGAAGTCAAGGACGCAGTGTCAATTACTCCGACCTGTGTATATTCCCAAGGGCTAGATACCCCGATAAATTTTAAGTCCCATAATTTGAGAAATATAATGGTTTGGGCGACCCTTACACCCATCTGAAGGTTTACATTGGCGAGCTAGGATCCTATGCCGAGGATTAAAGCCTCAAGATGCAACTTTTCCAAAAGAGTCTTACCGGGGAGGCTCGAACTTGGTATGCCAGATCCATAGCTGGGAGGAATTGACCCATGCCTTCCTAAACCAAGACAGCTTTCAGTCCCAAATGGCCTCTGATCGATACTAATTAAACGAGGCTAAGAAGCAGAACAATGAGTTGTTCAGGGAATAAGAGCAAAGGCAGAGGCGCGTGGTAGCCCAAGTTAGCCCGCCAATGGATGAAACTGAAATGGTAATGACTTTCATCGACATCTAGGAAGCACCCTACTATGAGAGAGTCCTAACAGGAATAGGCAAACCATTCTCCAAAATTATAAAGCATGGGGAGATGGCAAAAATGGGCCTAAAATCCGGTAAGATCAAAGACCTCACGGCTTTGGAAGCAGTCGCCGAACAAATACAGTTTGCCAACTATGCAATCGCTCCCAAGAAAGTACACAAGAGAAAGGAAGAAGACGTCTCCCTGATACTGCAAGGACAATTCGTGCATAAGAATAACAGTCCACCTATTCAGAAGCTGGGCAATTACCCTCCATTCCAGGCACCTGCAAATCCCTGAAATCCCACTACACAGAAGGCGGAGAAGAGTGTTTACTACCCTAGGAGACTCCTTGGAAAACGTGTTGGCATTACTAGTTGCACAAAGAAGATCACCAAGCTCGCACCCCCTGCTGATCCCAAAGGAAGAACATATAACCCAAGCAAGAGGTGTGATTATCACTCCGGAGCCCCGGGGCATGATTCTCAAGATTGCTATACCTTGAAACATAAAATTCAGAACATGATTGACATTGGGGAGATTGTGGTCAAGGTGCTAGAGTAGCCTAATGACAACAACAATCCCCTACCTCAGCATAACACAGAAAGAGTGAACATGATCAGCTTGGGAAATAGGGAAAATCGTAAGCACCTGAGGAAGCTGGAAGAAGCCCCACCACCTGCTAGGTTTAATCCCTCAATGGGGGGGGGGTATGCGGAAGAAAGGTTTACGTTGGAACAAGAGATGGCCTTAATCAAGGTGCAAGTAAACCAGTTAGCAGAGTTAATCGTATACCAGTATCAAGTGACGCGACAACTAAATGATAAGTCCGCCAAGGGCAAAAACCTACTGCTTCCCCCAAGGTCATCCCGATTTCAAGAGGATACCAGATTCACCTCCAGGAACCGGGCAAATGGGCGGAAAAGATGGCTAGGGAATCCAAGTTTCAACTCCGTCGAAAATTTGCAGCAAACAAAAATTTACCCCTCTAGGACAATCCAAGGAAGAGATCCTACGCATGTTAATAAATGAAGAAAAGATCACGGAGTTTCTACCACCCACAGATCCTCGGTCAAAATGGTTTGAGCCCACTAAAACATGCCTCTATCACTCAAGTACCCCTGGCCATGCCACAGAGGAATGTTGGGCCTTGCGACATCTGATTCAAAATTTGATCAAATCCGACGAATCGAAGATGATAAGTAGTGGTGAGATCTTCCCCGATGAAGAAATAATATACCCTCCAAGGACAGGAAGCTCGGAAGAGATGGTGGCAGTCATCACATACCTAGAGGGAAACTCCAATGTACCCATTGCAATCCAAGGAGTAACCGGCGAGAGGGAGAAGGCTCAAGTGAAAATAGTCGCTCTAATGCCACTGATATTAACTCCTCGGCCGCAAATCCCCATCTCCAGCTTGAAAGAAATTTTGTGGAACTACGGAGAAGAGATGAGATCGGCAACCGACTGTACGACGATCGTGCCAAAGGACAATCCACTGTACCTTCCTGGGCGAATGATGAAGCCGATAACCAAACCTTACCCGAGGGAAAGATTGTGGAGTTCCTCAATAAGATGGGACATAATGAAGCGAGGACGGTAAGACAACTGAAAGAGGCACCACCCTAAATCTCTAAATCTCTATCCTAGACCTGGTGTTAGCCTCTCCGAGGACCACCGCCAGATTCTGATACGGGTGTTAAAAGAGGCACACCTGCCCAAAACAATCGACACTGAGAAGTTCTACCACTTGATCGGCCATGTACTTGACAGTAATATGATATCATTTACCGATGACGATATACCGACTGAGGGAACCGGTCATCGCAAACCACTACACATCGCGGTTATATCATCAGGGTATGTGATAGGAGGGGTACTAATCGACGGCTCCGCGTTGAATATCTGTCCATATGATACCCTCGAAAGGATGAAGATCAACTCTAACAGGATCCGAACTAGTCACGTCGTGGTTAGAGCTTTTGACGGGTCACGGAGGGACAGTAGGAGAGATCGACCTTCCCATGGAAATCGGCCCATACACGTTCAACGTGTCCTTCCAAGTATTAAACATCACCACTGGATATAACTTGTTGTTGGGACGACCATGGATTCACATGGTTGGGGTTGTTCCCTCCACTCTCCACCAGCAGTTGAAATATATTGTTAATGGCAGCTTGGTCACCATCAGCGCTGAGCAAGAATATCTTATTCATACACAAGGAGAGATGCCCCTGGTCAGTTTAAACGAAGGCATTGAGCCTGCAAGCTTTCAAGCCTTTGAAATAAGTACTCCTCACTACCTCTCTGTGGGTTCGCCAGCATTGAAACCCAGGATATCTCCGGAGGTAATGACGGTCTCACCCGAGGGTACCAACTAGGACGAGGGCTAGGTAGAAAGGGTCAGGGGATCAAAAACCCGATCCATATACCGACACAGTTAGGGAAGGCCGGACTGGGTTACCCCGATGGTTTCAAACACCGTAATCCCCATAAGAAGATGTCAATCCACCTGTTGACTCCCCTCATACCAACCTCACCGAAGCAGGTTTCAAAGAGCCACTAAGGAAGATCCCCGCCAGTGTCTCAAACCTCTTGATACCGAAGGTCAATTGAACCAATGAGAAAACACCTATCGAAGATGCAGAAAGGAAGGCCCGAAATGAAAATTTCATAAAGGAGATCCAACTGCGATTCATGAGCAGTTTTTGCCTCTCTAAGGGTGTCTGAGGATTCTGATGAGGCGGGTCCATCAAACGGTCAGCCTATCCTCCCCTTCATTAGCTGGGCAAAAATAAGCGTCCCGATGGAAGATCCCGATCCCAGTTCCGAGCCAGTTATGGCTCTCATCAAGGATAGTGATGCCCCTAGCAACACCTCCATCTCGGTCATTCCCGAGAATCTGACCACCAACAATTAGACGATCACCCCTCAGATCGTTCGGAAAGGGTAAAATGGGAAGATGATCTGCTAGCTGGGAGCGTAGCATTTCAATTTAGTCTACCTTATATTATCTGCAGCTTGTTATTACCTTTTGTCATATTAACTGCTGAAACTTTTGTAGTTAACAAGCGTTTTATATATATTAAGCAATCAAGTTTTATTCTCAGGTTTCCAAATTTGAGCATATCTAGCCTGTCAATGATCTGCCAAATTTGAACAATGACTACCAATTCAAGAATGTTTTCTCTTGGTTACATGAGGACATAATCGACTTATCCACAGATATAGTCGTCTATCGATTACCAGTCAAAGGAGGGTTCAAGCCAATTAAGCAGAAGCTAAGGAGATTAAAACCAGAATGGAGCCTGAAGGTCAAAGAAGAAATCATTAAACAGTTCAAAGCAGGTATCATCATGGTGTCAACCTATCCTGAATGACTGTCCAATTTGGTCGCAGTGCCAAAGCCTGGTGGGAAGGTACGAGTCTGCGTAGATTATCAAGATCTCAACAAAGCAAGCCTCAAGGATGACTTCCCAGTACCTTTCATCCATGTGTTGATAGATAATACAACACATTATGAAATGTACTCATTTGCAGATTGTTTTGCCGGATACCACCAGATCATGGTTACTGAAGAGGATAGGGAAAAGACCGCCTTCATCACCCCCTAGGGCACTTTCTGCTACAGATGATTGACCTTCAGCCTCATAAACGCCGATGCTACCTATCAAAGGGTTACGATGACATTGTTCCACAATATGATGCACAAAGAGACGAAGTTTATGTGGATGATATTATCGTAAAGTCCAAGAAAGGGGATGACCACAATACCCATCTCCGGAAGCTATTTGATCGCCTTTGCAAATATAACTTGAAGCTGAACTCGGCATAGTGTGCTTTTGGCGGGAAATCCAAAAAACTGTTGGAATTCCTTTTGAGCAACCAAGGCATTGAATTAGACCCAGCCAAGATAAAAGTCATCACCGAGATGCCCGAGCCACAAGCCAAAAAAGAGATACGAGGGTTCCTGGGGAGGATCAACTTTATCAGCCAGTTCATATCCTAATTGACAACAACCTGTGAACCAATTTTCAAGTTAGTAAGAAAGAACTCCTCCGAGAAATGGAATGAAGACTGTCAGAAGGCTTTTCGCATAATCCAAAAGCGGTTGATTGAAGCACCTGTCCTAGTACCCCAAGGAATGGAGTTCCCCTTTATATATATATCGGTTAACTCCACTGCCATAGGTTGTATGCTGGGGCAAAAGGACGATATGGGCAAGAAAAGGGTCATTTATTATCTCAGAAAGCGATTCAGTAGCTGCGAGCAAAAATACACACCGATCGAAAAGACCGGCTGCGCATTGGCTTGGGTCGCCATGAAGATTACAACATTACCTGCACAGCCATACAACTTATCTCATTTCCCGCATGTATCCTTTGAAGTACATTTTCAGCAAACTTATGTTGAACTATTGGTTATCGAAATAGCAGCTGATCCTTCAACTGTAATGACCCCAGAATCAGGACTATTCCTATTCCCGATCTTGTGCGTTATAATTATTCTTCTTCTAACAAAACATCTTCAATTAGTACTATAATTGATAAAATGCGGATAAATTTAAACCTTTTATGATTTTCTTTCATATCTTGAATTTCCATCCCATTCAACACTATTCTTACTGTACATAACCGTCAGTAACAGAATAACTCTTAAAACTTATCTATTTCAATCTTTTCTCAGTTCCAAAATTCACAACCTTTAGAATTCATTATTACTTATTACTTTCATATATATTTTGTTTTATCTCAAACGTAATTACGAATATAAAATTCAGCTTTGAATATCCGACCAAGTCTTCTATATGTTTTGTTGTAATTCAACAAGTTAAATGAATTACATAACAAGTTAGATTTCAAAAAATTGCAATCTGAACTCTCAATACAGCAATCCATATATAACATATACTATTTTCCATATAATATTTCAAACACATTATATTACAGTACAAAATTTAAAAGTAAAGTTTTCTAATCAATTATAACGAATATCTTTTATTCGATATTCTTCAATTTAATACAACTTAATCAATTTACATCACAAACAGTCATCTTTAACCAATACAACTTCAACTAAAGAAAACAATCAACATTTCTTTAGTTACGAGCCTTAAATCTTTATTTCCCTGATTATCCGATAGTTCATCCCTTAAGCTGCAAATAAATTATTTGCAAGAATGAACACAATGGCCCAACAAGTCTAACAGTGAACACATTTCATACTTCACATAGCACACATGCTTTATACTTATTTGTGTATCATGCATTTCATGATGTATACTTCAGATGTTGTGCATTTTCCTTTTTAAGTATCCACAATTATTAGAATTCAATAATCAACATCTTCAGTTATAACCACATAGCATTTACATACTCAACTTGTTCACATAGCACAACAAATCTTATTAACCATCACATACCCATGATTTAACACATTTTATCATATATCTTTTGATGTGCCAAGAAATTGGTATATCCTAACCCGCTAATTTATATTTTGGAGAGCATATATTTTTACAAATTTTTTTGTTTTTAGTGTTTTTCAGGTGTGGCATTTAATTGAGAAATTGGACTTCTGAACAGAGTAATTTAGAGTTTAAAAGCCAACTATTTCAAGTTGTGGGCCAAGCCCATTAACTTAATTGAAGAAAGATCAGCAGCCTTGGCTTTAAAGAGACAGTCCAATAGTCATTAAATACAACCCAACCAAGTCTTCATTGCTTTCTAATTA
Organism: Panax notoginseng; assembly: GCA_016801055.1. Classification (NCBI taxonomy): domain Eukaryota; kingdom Viridiplantae; phylum Streptophyta; class Magnoliopsida; order Apiales; family Araliaceae; genus Panax; species Panax notoginseng. The sequence goes on from CM029013.1 coordinate 242,030,462, forward strand.
AAAAGCCCAAAAATAAAAATATATTGCAAGCTGAAGGGTTTTAAAAGAGAGACGTCATTATCAGTTGAAGAAGATAAGGGAAAACAACAAATCAAAAATGGGGATATTAGATTAAAAAGAAGAGGAGATATTCACACTATAGGGAACCGCCATTAGAGGATGACTGCAGCAATCTCGGAGGACTTCTCAGTTTTAAAAATCCTGGTGGCCTACTCTTATGAAAGGAGGATGGTATTTCGCCTAAAGCAGGAGGGGTGTGGACTTGAGAAAAAATCTCTAATTTTTTTGGCTTTTTGGGTTTTGAATGATCAATAAATGCTTTATTTAGAGTTTTTTTTTTTTTGGAGTTTTATACCATTCAATGGCATACTTGAGCACTTCTAATATTTTGAATTATCAGCCTTTATGACATGACCATGCTTCGATTTCAGTCTAATTAAAAAGGGGTTCCTTATTATTTATTATTTATTTTTAAATATTAAAGATAGCATTGTTCTTATTTAGAGCAGAACATTTTGAGTCTTGAATTTCAGAATTTATTTATTTTCTTCATCAATTAATTGGTTCATTCATGTGAGTATTTTGTTTATTGAATTGTGTACTATTTTATTATGTTTTATGTTTCAATTTCAAGCATGTTAGGTTAGATTATTTTCTAGGGTTGAGGATGAATATATTTGATTGATTCCATTGCACATATTCAGGCAAATTGATTCTACCAATTTAGTGCTTTCGCGTTAAAAATAATTCTTCCTTTTGGATGTCTACTTTTATTGATAAAAAATAAGGTTGGATTCTCATTATTATTTATGGATTCAGTTTATAATTTGTTTAAAGCGGATATAAACTGTGTTTTGATGGAAATAATGAGTGTTTTAATTTTATACATATGTTTGGCTATGGAAGAATTAACAATCTGATTTTGCAAATTAATTGGACTTAATTGATTTTATTTTCCGCATTTAGTAGTGTCGAGAGACCAAACTACTGCGAGATAAAGAGTAGAGTATTGGGTATGAATATTAGGAAAATGATATAAATTATAAGACTCCGCCACCCTAGTATTTTATCATTAATTATTTTATTTGCGAATTTTTAGTTGATAAGAATTCCCTCAAAAATTCTAAACTAGATTAGGAATTAATTAGAATTAGTGAGTGAGAAAAACATGTTCCATCCGTCAAGTCCTTAGGGTTCGACCTCGCACTTGTAAGCTATACTAGTATTCGATTCGTGCACTTGTGAGTAAATAAAACATTCACAACATCTTTCACATAGCAACAAGTTTGCAAATCACTATAAGATCTTGTCTGATGCTTAGCTAATCCTCCTTATGTTTACGCTCGACGTTTATGAGCCAAAGTATAACTTTACTCATTAGTTAATCCTCTTCGTACGTTACGCTTTGTTGTACAACCTCTTTGATGAAACGCAACCCAACTATATCTGTTTTGGCTAATTTGCAGCGTTATTATCTCGCACAACACCTTTTGGATGTGTGCCCGCTCTTGTGGTTAAATGGCTTTGTGTTCCCTTGTCAAAACAATGGCTTTTAATGAATTTACTACAACTGACTTATTTTCGGAAACATCTGCGATCGATGAACGTGCAACAACTGCCTACCTTTGCATCTCCAATGTTAGCTACAAACACCTCTAGAGCAAGTTGATCATATAAAATGTTTACAACAGGTCTTATAGAGTTTAAGGTCAAGGTGACCATAGGAAAATGGCAAAATAGCACTAAAAGTATGTATTGTGCATGAATTGACTCCCATATTAGCATATCCTCCCTTAACACTGCACAAAAACATTCATTTGAAACAACCCAATTGAATCTACTGAATGTAATCCTCAAACAGATGTTCCGGTTGAAAGGATATTGTGGACCAGAATGGAAAGTAAAAAGTTATTAATAAAGATCTCAAAGCAATGACATTTCAAGAAAGGAAGACACAAAATCATAAAATAGAGGAACCTGCCAATCCATATGCAAATCTGAATAGACAACCCTCTGACGCGCTCATGGTCAAAGCTCGTAATGTTTCTAAAATAAAAAGGTTATCCTCTCCCACCCCTAACAAATGATTCATAAAGGAGCAATCATCTTGATGCATACTCATTACTAATAGAGCGTAGTGAGCTATCTTTTAAGCATCATTCATTCGGATAAACATAAATCATCATAAAATCAATTAGCTTACGAATGGACTTGTTGTCGGAAAAAAAAACTTACTTTTATTCACCTAATCCATTTGGTTCCAATCACAAGTTTATTCTCACTTTTAAACATCTTAACCTCTTTGAGGTATTTTATCAAATACCTTGAATGCAACACTTAAAAATCCAGATTTTATAGACATGGTTTAGCCATAATTTTTCATAATAATTCATCTATATAACTCCAGGCATCATCTAATATCTTCATCACACCAAATTTGCGCAACCCAAGCACATCAATTATAATCACGAGAAGTATTAATTATCCAATTTCTATAAAGATAACTAAAACACATAAGGCTAACCTTTTAATTTACTGTGTTCTTGCTCCACTTCTTGTATGCTTGGTAGTTGAAGAAATTGAGAATTAATTTTGGGATGATAATGGAGCCGAACTTGTTTTGGAACGGATGGGAGTTAGCAAATTTTTATTTTCTTCTTTCTTTCTTTCTTTCGGAACGGACAGAAATGGAATGGGTCAGGGGCTGTTCCGTTTTTTTTTTTCAGTATAGGTACTTGGATATCAATATAATAAAACATAGCGGCTCAAATCCCAAAGATTTTAATATCCAACCATCTCAAATCAATCGCAAGGTTTCTGTGACAACCGAGATTTTGTAATTTAATTTTAATATTTATTGAGTTAAATAAATATTTTTTGATAAATTAATTATTAGAATAAATAATTAATTGGTGAAATTGTGGTAGATTAATTTAATTATATGTGTTATATTTATTAAATTAATATGGAGAATTTTTGTTATTCGAAGTATGTCATTATGTGAGCTTATTGTATTAAAATAAATATTTAATAAGCCTATGTTATTTTACTTAATCAAATTATTAATTAAAGATTTAATAATTTGATATTATTAATCAATGAGAAATTTAAGTTTGTGACTATGTGAATTAATGAGAAATTATTATATTTTATTTAAAATAAATTAAATAAGATATTGATTTATTTTATAAAGGAGTGTGACATTAATTAAACTATATTATAAAGCTCTATTAAATTAAATAGTTTTGAATTATTTTCTTGCTAAGCCAAACATGACACTAAAGGAGGTTATGGAAAGTTAACCCATGACTGGGTAACTGACCACCAGTGCGTCAGTTCCTTTTCTATTTATCATACGTCTTCTTCTTTTCTATTATTCTTCTAAGTTTGATAAAAACATCACAGAGAGAGAGAGATTGAGAAAATTGTTTGAAAGAGTTAGAAGAAATTGTGATATTGAAGAATCAGAAGTATTGCTTGAGGGTAATCTCTTTAACCCAGTTTTTATTTACGACATTTAAAGTTCCATGAATATGACTCCTAAGTCTTCTGTAAAGTCTCTGTAATTGAAATTGTAAGAGTTATGTGCATATATGTGTTAAGATGTTGTTTTAATGTGTTTTTAATATATATTGTATATAATTCCTTATCATCAGTTCATAATTTTACGTCGTATATGATTGCTGCAAAAATTACAGAGTTTGAGTTTTGGCCATATGGCCTTATACGTGATATTTCATGTGTTAATCATATATTATCCCTAAATTTTATACTCGTATTTTATTATGCATGCTGATACAAAGAGACCAAGCCTTAAACGAACGGATTCAGTGTTATAACGAATCCGTAGTATTAAATTTCATGATTTATATTCAAAACCTTCAAGAACACAAAGAACAGTGAAATTTATATATTTTAATTCTGTGATTATATATTTTAATGGGTTAAAATCATTCTATAATTGTTGGGTAATGATTATATATTAATTATAACATGTGGGTACGTGTAATTTGGTGAAATTAGTGTTTATAAAGTGTTGATTTCGCTGAATTCTGTGTTCTTCTCGAACTGAAAATTCAGAGTCTGGGGTTACGCGCCGCGACGCCAAGTACCAGGCCGCAACGCCACAGCGCCAAGACTCAGTACAAAAGTGGCGCCGCAGCGCCACTTAGCAGAATGTCCAGAAAATATTTTTTTTTAATGTTCAAGTCTAGCAATGTGTTAGTAACTTATAGTAATGAACATAAAAACTTGTTAGACATATAATGAGGTGTTAAAATAAATTCTTAACACGTCCATAACACAATTACGTGTAAATTGAATGATCGAATGCATAGTTAGCTTATTGTTCGTGAAATCTAATTTTTGACAATAAGTGTAGTAATTGACTAAGTATAGTCATAAATTCGAGAATAGACAAAGAATAACTTATGATGTTTAGTACGTTGTAATTGACTGGTATTGTGAACGTAATTGATATGTAGGATTTAAATCAAAGAACGAGTTTAGTTAAAGTGTAATCTATGCACGAGGCAAGTTTCCTAACCCTACTTGTTATCGTTATATAAGTTGATTAATTCACCTTTCTACGTTGAGCAAGTTCTCATTATTATTGATCAAGTCTGTTTTATATATTAAAGTTTATTAATCTTTCAAGCATGATGCTGTTATACAATACTTATTCTATTTTGTATACCTTTTGAGATTCTGTTCAAGTTAAATATTCATTTACTGTTAAACCTTGTTAGACTAGCGAACCCTTATTGATTCGACTAGTCCATAGTTGATGAGCGTTCTAAATTTCAGAACTCTTGATGAATTATCCAAACCAAACTTCATTTGGTGCGGACTCCGATGTCAAACTGAGATGAACAACCCTGTATAGGGGATTATTTACGCTTTAGCGTTAAGATATTGTGCACAATATGGTACTAAGGGCTGATCCCCCTAAGTACGAGAAGAAAGGTCCACAGTCTTATGACTGTTAAAGGTTTCAAGTATAACCCTTGACAACCTAGGACATAGTTCAAGGTCTTATGACCCTCAAAAATTCTTTTGATTCTTGTTATTCATTTTTAATTCAAAAGTTGAGCTTTTATATTTGAAGTTATTATTTTTCCTCGCATGTTATTATATTGTTGTTTTCATTATTATACTTGTGGGCAATCATGCTCACTCTTGCGTAATAATAACATTGCAGTTAAGAACAAAAGAGCAGATGAACCTTCCACTAGTAAAGGCAAGGACAAGGTTAACAAGTGATGAAGACTTGTTGTTTTATATGATGATGTATTTTGTTTAAGACTTAAGTTAATGATATTGTTTAAGACTTATTTGTTTATGATTCCGCATAGATGTTTAAGGTTAGAGTAACCTGGGGTTTAATTATTATGCAGTTGATGTAACCCCATAAGGGGAGATTTATTATTATTTCTATCTATTGCATGGTTGCATTTATTTATGGGTAGATAGATGGATGATGTTTGTACAGTGAACACCAAATCCTGTGGAAATGGAAGTACCGGATTTGAAAGTGTCACAGGTTGGTATCAGAGCTGTATGTTATGAACCTTAAGTGGGGGAACAACCTTAGGTAGTAGCCTTGTAGGAGATCGAGAACATAGTGGTGGTAAACTCTTATTTTGTTCTAAGAAATGAATTTCTTAATTCATTGAAGATAATAAAAGACTTTATATGTTTATGTGTTAAATTATGTGCTCACTAGTACGACTTAGTAACTAAAACTTAAAACTATGTTGTCAGGATGTCAGATGTTGGAGGAGCTAGTTAAGTTGGGGAGGAGGAACCCCGAGTGCCTATTGAGGAGGAGCCCCGAGACATTCATGTTGTCAGGGAGCAGTTGATTCAGAGGGAGCCATCTCCATTGATCACTGTTGTTGGTCAGGAGCATGAGCCTGAGACAGATTCAGAGGAGGATCCTGAGGAGGAAGAGGAAGAAGAGGAGTTCCCACCGAACTCCATTGATGTTGAGATGTTCGACGCGTTATATAATCGTAACATAGAGTTGCAGGATACTGTTCAGGATTTGACTGAGCGGGCGGTTAGTCAGCAGATTACCATTGAGCAGAGGGATAGGGAGATTGTGACTCTTCACACACGTTTGGGAAATGTAGAATGGGATTTGGTCCACGAGAAGGGTCAAAATGAAGAGAAGTCTAAAGAAATAGAGAAGTTAAAGAAGGAACTGAAGGAAAGCTCAGAGAGGCTTGCCATAGCAGAGGAGGGCTGGGTACGAGAGTCACGTCGTACTGATCTTGCAGAAGATGATCGTCGCGCGAAGAAGGCTAAACTTGAGGAGACGTACTCTACACTTAATAATGCAACGGATGAAGCCCAGGATCGAGTTTTGAGGTACCCAATCCAGTTTGAAGGTCTACCATCGTACATGCTGGATCGCAGAACGATGTCTCGCATCATGGAAGAGGAACGTAGCAAGGCTAATCGGCGCCTTAACAGACAGTGATAGTATTAGTTTAATTATGTGAAAACTATTTGGTAGTTAATGATGTAAACTCCGATGTGTTTATAAACAAAGGAATATTTTGATGTTTTAAATCCTGTAGATTCTTTATCTCGGGATAGTTGATGTAAATAGCAGTGATGCTATCGTTTGATGTTAAAACTTTTGATTTGAATATATCAAGTTGTTTGAGATAATGTGTTAAGTGATTATGTTAAATTGTTGAGTTAAGCCTTAACTATTTAGAGAATTTAATAAAGACCTAATAAGCGTATATTCTTAACAGAAATATGCCGCCAGAAGAAGACAAAACCGTCAACCAGCTCAAGAAGAGTCAACGAATAATAACAATAACGCCAATGCTAATCCCGTCCAACAATTAGTGAACTTACTAGCTGGAGCAATGAACAATCAACCTCAAGCTCCACCGAATACAACGTTTAAGGATTTCAAAGCGGTGGGACCGCCAGAGTTTAAAGGCTCCATGAACCTGATCGAAGCTCAAACTTGGGTTATGGATATGGAGAAGGTTTTTGAGGTCGCAAGAGTCAGAGAGGACCAGAAGACCGCGTTTGCAACATTTATGCTAAAATCTGAAGCTAGTTTTTGGTGGCAAGCAAACAAAGTTCGTGGAGGAGAAGGTATGATTACTTGGGAGAGGTTCAAGGAGATATTTTTCGAGATGTATTTCTCGACTACCTCGCAGAACCAATTGGAGGTTCAATTTCTGGAATTGAAGCAAGGGAATATGTCTGTATCAGATTATGTAGCTAGATTCAACGAGTTGGCAAGGTTCGCCACATATCAGGTGCATACCGATGAGAGGAAGGCAATACATTTCGAACAAGGACTGAAGCCGTGGTTGTATAGTAAGGTATCGATGTTTCAGTTGAAGACATTTGTCGGGGTATTAGAGAAGGCCATACTCGCCGAGGGTGGAAGCGATGCAGTAACGAAGTATAATCAGGAGCAAAAGAAGAAAAAGAGTGAGAATGAAGGTAATAACAAGACTGGTGGGAGTAGCACTGGGGGTAGCCATAATCAGAAGAGGAAGTGGACGGATAACTCGTCGGCTGGAAGTCAACAAGGAGGGCAGAAAAAGAAGATCGAAGCGTGCTCAAGCTGCGGAAAAACTCATTTAGGAGTTTGCATGAAAGGGAAGCGAGTGTGCTACAACTGTGGTCAGGAAGGCCACATAGCACCAAACTGTCCGAACCCAAAGAAGGGTGTCTGTTTCACTTGTGGCTCAAAGGATCATCTGGCAAGGGACTGTCCCAAGAAGGGATCTGAAGGGACGAGTTCAGGAGGAAATAGAGAAAATACCGGCGGAAGCACTCTGGCTATCGCAGTACCAACCGCAACCAACCGACCGACTGCCAGCACATTCAACATGACAGTGCAGGATGCAGTGCAGTCTCGTGATGTGGTGTCAGGTATCATTCTGATCAATAGAGTTAATGCTTATGTGTTATTTGATTCGGGTGCTACTTGTTCATTTATATCCGATGACTTTGCTAAGAATTTAGAATTGCCTAAGGACGAGTTAGAATACTCCATGAACATAGAAATTTCGAATAGAGAAATAATCCCTATTAAGTACGTGCATAAGAACTGTAGAGTGGATATTAAGGATAATATCACGAACGTAGATCTTATCCCTATTCGACTTTGGGAATTCATTATTTTAGGTATGGACTGGTTATTCAATTACGGGGCGGTAATTGACTGCCAAAAGAAGCGTATTAACCTTATGACTTTTATGGTAGCAAGTCGCCTAGACAAGCGAGTTGTCTGACGATGATGCAGGCCAGAAGGTTGTTAAGACAAGGCTGTGTAGGATATCTAGCTTACATAGTCGATAGTCGTAAAGAGAATCCAAAAATAGATGTGATACCAGTAGTGAGAGATTTCGCAGACGTATTTCTGAACGATTTGTCGGGACTTCCTCCAGATAGAGCAGTTGAATTTATGATCGATTTGGCTCCAAGAACGGCTCCAATATCTAAGGCACCGTACCGAATGGCACCGGTAGAGATGAAAGAATTGATGGTACAACTACAAGAATTACTGGACAAGAAGTACATTCAACCAAGCGTATCACCGTGGGGAGTGCCGGTTTTATTTGTAAAGAAGAAGGATGGGACAATGCGGCTTTGCATCGATTATAGAGAACTGAATAAGGTTACGATTGAGAATAGATATCCATTACCGAGGATCGATGATCTATTTGATCAATTGAAAGGAGTAAGATACTTTTCAAAGATAGACTTGAGGAGTGGTTATCATCAACTGAAGGTGAGGCCAGAGGATGTACCGAAGACAGCATTCAGAACACGATATGGTCACTACGAATTTTTAGTAATGTCGTTTGGTTTAACGAATGCTCCTGCAGCATTTATGGGACTAATGAATGGTGTGTTCAAGCCGTTTTTGGACAAGTTCGTAGTGGTATTTATAGATGATATTTTGGTATATTCAAAAACCAAGGAAAAACATGAAGAGCATTTGAGATTAACATTAGAAGTGTTGAGAAGGGAGAAGTTGTATGCCACGTTTTTGAAATGCGAATTTTAGAACGAGCGGGTGCAATTTCTTGGTCACGTGATCGATAAAGACGGAATTTCGGTAGATCCATCCAAAGTTGGAGCCGTGATCAACTGGGATCAGCCGAAGACGCCGTCGGAGGTAAGAAGTTTTCTTGGATTGGCAGGTTATTATAGAAGATTCATTCAGGACTTTTCCAAGATCGCAACTCCGTTAACGAATTTGACTCGAAAAGCTGTGAAATTTGTTTGGACGGAGAAGTGTGAGGAAAGCTTTCAAGAATTGAAGAAGAGGTTGAGTACAGCACCTGTGTTGTCTCTTCCGGACGATATAGAAAATTTTGTGGTTTATAGTGATGCGTCGCATAAGGGACTTGGCTGTGTGCTTATGCAGAACGGTAGAGTCATTGCGTATGCATCACGACAATTGAAAGATTATGAGAAGGGGTATCCGACCCACGACTTGGAGTTAGCTGCAGTGGTTTTCGCTTTGAAAATTTGGAGGCACTATCTCTACGGGGAGAAGTGTGAAATATATACAGACCACAAGAGTCTGAAATATATTTTTAAACAGAAAGAATTGAATATGTACCAAAGAAGGTGGTTAGAATTAATTAAGGACTACGATTGTGAGATTTTATACCATCTGGGTAAGGCAAACGTGGTTGCCGATGCTTTAAGTAGAAAGGGTCGTGAGAAGTTGATGATGTTGACTGCTCAGAAGAAATTAATTTCAGCAATGGAGAAGTTGGAGTTAGAAGTGAAGTATCCTATGGAAATTGATGAGAAGCTGTTTCAAATGCAATCTGGTACAACCCTACTGGATAAAGTTAAGGAGGCTCAACTTCAGGACGATAAATGCAAAAAGGTGATAAGGAAGATATCTGAAGGATCTAAACCGAGATTTAAGATGGATAAGGAAGGAATACTGAGATTCGAGAACAGAATTTGGGTACCGCCAGTAACAGACATTAAGGAAGATATTTTGAGCGAGGCTCATAGCTCACGATATTCGATTCACCCTGGTAGTACCAAGATGTACCAAGATCTTCCACAACATTTCTGGTGGCCTAATCTGAAACGAGATGTTGCAGAGTGTGTTGCCAAGTGTCTGACCTGTCAGAAAGTGAAAGCAGAACATCAGAGACCGAGTAGGTTGCTACAATCGCTAGAGATCCCAGAATGGAAATGGAAACATATTACAATGGACTTCGTGGTTGGCCTTCCGACGACTCAGAAAGGCTACGACGCAGTATGGGTTATCATTGACCGACTGACGAAATCCGCACACTTCCTACCGATCAAAATCAGATTCAACTTAGATCAGTTGGCAAAGTTATATGTAAAAGAGATTGTTTCGAGGCACAGAGTGCCGGTGTCAATTGTTTCCGATAGGGATCCGCGCTTTACGTCGAACTTCTGGAAACGTCTACAAGAATGCATGGGTACACAGTTGCGAATGAGTACTACATATCACCATCAGACAGATGGACAGAGTGAAAGAACAATTCAGACATTGGAAGAAATGTTAAGATCTTGTATAATGGACTTTAAAGGAAATTGGGATGATCATCTACCGCTCATAGAGTTCGGTTACAACAACAGTTACCACGCAAGTATTGGAAGGCCACCTTATGAAGCATTATATGTAGACTTGGCAAAATTGACCCAGGCCCGCGGGCCGGGCCGGCCTGGCCCGTAAAAACTGGGCTTTAGGCTTAACTTTTTTAGCCCATGGAAACTTGGGCGTTTTTGGCCCGGCCCGTGAGTTTTTTTTTTTTTTTTAAATAAAATTTTGCTACTTGTAGGGCTTGAACACAAGACTTGTAAGTAAATAAATAAGAGTTCAAACCAACAAAGCTACAACAACTATTTGTTTTTAATGCAATCTTCAATAAATTTTAACTATATTTGAAAATTATAATTAAGATATGTAGTTAATGTAGGTAATTAATTAATAATACTAATTTATAATACTATTAAAATTTTTATTGATTGAGATATGTAGTTAATAATTTTAAAGTATAAAACTATTAAACTAACAATTATTAGTTTAAGTTAGATAATATAATTATAAAAATTTAAAATTATCTATATATTAGTATTAATTACAATATTTATTATTTTAAAAAGTTAAATAAATTATATTAATTTTAAAGAATCAAATTTGATTATATACTTTGAATTACTAGCAATATATAATCCGAATCAACCACTAATTTTTTAGATTGCAACTTTGCAAGTCCAAAATCTATACACAATAATATAGATAATTTTATCCCTTAATTATGCAATTCCCTTACTTATTGTAGTACATTTGAAAAGTAAATCAATCATTATCCCTTAATTATGCATTCTCCCTACTTTTTTGGAAAGTAAATCAATCATTATCCCAAATCACGCCTTTAGAATAATATCTAAAATTATAATATTATTAAAATTTTAATTGATTGAGATATGTAGTTAATTTAAGTAATTAAAATTATTATTATTACTATTTTTGGTGTATTAAGATTTTGCAAAAAAAAAAGTAGAAAAAAGCCCGCGGGCCAACCCGGGCCATGGGCCTCACTTTTTCAGCCTGTCAAAACCCGGGTCGTTTTTAGCCCGGCCCGTTTTTGGCGGCCCGGCCCGGCCCGGCCCGGGCCCGCCCGTTTGCCAGGTGTAATTATACGGCAGAAAGTGCAGAACTCCGCTTTACTGGGATGAAGTTGGCGAAAGACAGTTGCTAGGGCCGAAATTGGTACAACAAACAGCAGAAATAGTCAAAGTGATCCGAACAAGATTGACAGCAGCTCAAGATAGGTAGAAGAAATACGTCGATCCACACCGTAAGAATGTTGAGTTTGAACCGGGTAGTTATGTGTTCTTAAAGGTATCTCCCTAGAAGGAAAAGATCAGATTCGGAAAGAAAAAAAAATTAAGCCCAAGATTCATTGGACCCTTTGAAGTACTACGAAGAAACGGAGAAGTCGTGTATGAGGCAGCCTTACATCCAGCTCTAGAGAATGTCCACAACGTTTTCAATGTCTCAGTCCTACGACCCTACAAACCCGATTACAAGCATGTAATTGAATACGAACTCCTATATTTTGAAAAAGACTTGTCTTACGAAGAAATCCCTGTTCAAATTGTCGACCGAAAAGAACAAGTTCTGAGAAATAAAGTAATACCTTCTGTTAAGGTAATTTGGAGGAACCACAACGCTGAACAAGCTACGTGGGAACTCGAAGAGAATATGATGAAGAATTACCCTCATTTATTTACTTAAATTATGTGTAAGCAATTATGGGAACATAATCTTTGTAAGGGGGGAGAATGTAGCGGGATGAATTATTTGAGTTGTGATTCTGAGGACAAAATCCTTTTAAGAAGGGAAAGATGTGACAACCGAGATTTTGTAATTTAATTTTAATATTTATTGAATTAAATAAATATTTTTCGATGAATTAATTATTAGAATAAATAATTAATTGATGAAATTGTGGTAGATTAATTTAATTATATGTGTTATATTTATTAAATTAATGTGAAAAATTTTTGTTATTCGAAGTATGTCATTATGTGAGCTTATTGTATTAAAAGAAATATTTAATAAGCCTATGTTATTTTAATTAATCAAATTATTAATTAGAGATTTAATAATTTGATATTATTAATCAATGAAAAATTTAAGTTTGTGACTATGTGAATTAATGAGAAATTATTATATTTTATTTAAAATAAATTAAATAAGATATTGATTTATTTTATAAAGGAGTGTGACATTAATTAAACTATATTATAAAGCTCTATTAAATTAAATGGTTTTGAATTATTTTCTTGCTAAGCCAAACATGGCACTAAGAGAGGTTATGGAAAGTTAACCCATGACTGGGTAACTGACCACCAGTACGTCAATTCCTTTTCTATTTATCATACGTCTTCTTCTTTTCTATTATTCTTCTAAGTTTGATAAAAACATCACAGAGAGAGAGAGTTTGAGAAAATTGTTAGAAAGAGTTAGAAGAAATTGTGATATTGAAGAATTAGAAGTATTGCTTGAGGGTAATCTCTTTAACCCAGTTTTTATTTACGTCATTTAAAGTTCTATGAATATGACTCCTAAGTCTTCTGTAAAGTTTCTGTAATTGAAATTGTAAGAGTTATGTGCATATATGTGTTAAGATGTTGTTTTAATCTGTTTTAATATATATTGTATATAATTCCTTATCATCAGTTCATAATTTTACGTCGTATATGATTGCTGCAAAAATTACAGAGTTTGGGTTTTGGTCATATGGCCTTATACGTGATATTTCATATGTTGATCATATATTATCCCTAAATTTTACACTCGTATTTTATTATGCATGTTGATACAAAGAGACCAAGCTTTAAACGAACGGATTCGGTGTTATAACGAATCCGTAGTATTAAATTTCATGATTTATATTTTAAACCTTCAAGAACACAAAGAACAGTGAAATTTATATATTTTAATTCTGTGATTATATGTTTTAATGGGTTAAAATCATTCTATAATTGTTGGATAATGATTATATATGAATTATAACATGTGGGTACGTGTAATTCGGTGAAATTAATGTTTATGAAGTGTTGATTTCGCTGAATTATGTGTTCTTCGCGAACTGGAAATTCAGAGTCTGGGATTTCGCGTCGCTGCGCCAACTCCCAGTTCATTTCTCGCGCCGCAGCGCAAAGTACCAGGCCGCAGCGCCACGGCCCCGCAGCACCAAGACTCAGTACAAAAGTGGCGCCGCAGCGCCACTTAGCAGAATGTCCAGAAAATGTTTTTTTTAAATGTTTAATTCTAGCAATGTGTTAGTAACTTATAGTAATGAACATAAAAACTTGTTAGACATATAATGAGGTGTTAAAATAAATTCTTAACACGTCCATAACACAATTACGTGTAAATTGAATGATCGAATGCATAATTAGCTTATTGTTCGTGAAATCTAATTTTTGACAATAAGTGTAGTAATTGACTAAGTATAGTCATAAATTCGAGATTAGACAAAGAATAACTTATGATGTTTAGTACGTTGTAATTGACTGGTATTGTGAACGTAATTGAAATGTAGGATTTAAATCAAAGAACGAGTTTAGTTAAAGTGTAATCTACGCACGAGGCAAGTTTTCTAACCCTACTTGTTATCGTTATATAAGTTTATTAATTCACCTTTCTACGTTGAGCAAGTTCTCATTATTATTGATCAAGTCTATTTTGTATATTAAAGTTTATTAATCTTTCAAGCATGATGCTGTTATACAATACTTATTCTATTGTATACTTTTTGAGATTCTGTTCAAGTTAAATATTCATTTACTGTTAAACCTTGTTAGACTAGCGAACCCTTATTGATTCGACTAATCCATAGTTGATGAGCGTTCTAAATTTCAGAACCCTTGATGAATTATTCAAACCAAACTTCATTTGGTGCGGACTCCGATGTCAAACTGAGATGAACAACCCTGTATAGGGGATTATTTACGCTTTAGCGTTAAGATATTGTGCACAATATGGTACTAAGGGCTGATCCCCCTAAGTACGAGAAGAAAGGTCCATAGTCTTATGACTGTTAAAGGTTTCAAGTATAACCCTTGACAACCTAGGACATAGTTCAAGGTCTTATGACCCTCAGAAATTCTTTTGATTCTTGTTATTCATTCTTAATTCAAAAGTTGAGCTTTTATATTCAAAGTTATTATTTTTTCCTCGCATGTTATTATATTGTTGTTTTCATTATTATACTTGTGGGCAATCGTGCTCACTCTTGCGTAATAATAACATTGCAGTTAAGAACGAAAGAGCAGACGAACCTTCCACTAGTAAAGGCAAGGGCAAGGTTAACAAGTGATGAAGACTTGTTGTTTTATATGATGATGTATTTTGTTTAAGACTTAAGTTAATGATGTTGTTTAAGACTTATTTGTTTATGATTCCGCACAGATGTTTAAGGTTAGAGTAACCTGAGATCTAATTATTATGCAGTTGATGTAACCCCATAAGGGGAGATTTATTATTTTTTTTATCTATTGCATGGTTGCATTTATTTATGGGTAGATAGATGGATGATGTTTGTACAGTGAACACCAAATCCTGTAGAAATGGAAGTACCGGATTTGGGGATGTCACAGTTTCAACATCCAATAGCCTCAAATCATTTGGGGCTTCAACATCCGACGGCCAAAAATTTATCTTTCAAAAATTCAAACCCACATCCATCATCTCACTCTTTCACTTCCCAAAAAAATACCATTATTTGAACACACACACATTTATAATATTTATAATATCATTTCCCTTTATAAACTATAATCACAATAAATACACCTGATCAATGTGATGATGTGACGATATTTGAGACATTATTTGAAACTCATGTCATTGCACTTTGATAAAATATAATATTGTTACTACTTTTTTAAATTAGTTAATAAATAACTGTGAAACGAAAGGCTTATTCCCCTAATCGATTAATTAGTGGGCCAATTGTTCTCCTTAGTAAAAGAATGCGTTTAAATTTTGTGATTAAGTTTTAGAAGCTTTTTCACATGATTTATATATAATGAAATGATTATCCATTTTATTGGATTTTCCGTTTCTTTGTCATTAACAAGATCTTTTATTATTTGTTGTTATGGAAGAAATTTGATTAGTTTGAACAATCGATTAATTGCTTAAATAAGCCAAGTGATTTTGATTAATTTTCGATTTTCATACTATACATTAATTATGTTTTATGAAGAATTTTTTAAAAAATCTTATTAAAAAATGTAATAAATAAGTATTTTTCTCATACAAAAAAAAAGAGGCGAAAAATGATTGTAATTCTCTCCGTGGTAACATCATAGATACATTTTTTTTATAGTTAGTCTAAAATTAAAGATATAATTATATACTCTCACGGTTAATAAAAAGAATTTTATTTATTAACCTTTCTGTCACATAATAGAGTTTTTTTTTATATTTTTGGTCTTATTGATAGTAATATAAAAAGATAAATATTTTAAAATTTGTTATCTTAATTTCATTATCATTTTATCGTACCAATCAAATAACTAATTAATTATTGTTTATAGGGTAAAGATAGAATAAAACTATATTCTTAGGCTATATTTGATTGTAAAGATTATATTTGAGATTTGATTATTAATCACAAATCTGTTGTTTGTTTTTTAAAATAGACATGTGACTATTAATCCGGAATAATAAAATGACCTGAAATTAGACCTGGCAATATAGTTGGTTAACTACCGGGTCAACCCATATTAACTGGAACCAAATGGGTTGGTTAACTATATTTATTTATTTGGGTTGGTTAAAGTTTGAAACCATATTTTTAAAATGAAATATAGTTCCAACCCAGTTAACCATTTTTCGACCCATATTTTATTCTAAATCCAAATCAAAAGTTCTTTCCACCCATATTTACATATTGAAGAAGTTCAACCACCCAACTCCACCCTCACTCACACCCACCCCCTACCCACCCCCACCCATCCACGCCCCTACCCCCCACCTCCCACACCCACCCCCTACCCCTACCCCACCCCGACCCCCTACCCCACCCCAAACCCTTATCCCACCCACCCCCACCCCACCACCCCCTCCACCCACCCCCACCCCCACCAAAAAAAATATTATGTGATTATGTATACACCCCTACCCCCACCCCACCCACCCACCCCACCCACCCCCACCTCCACAAAAAAAATAATATTATGTGATTATGTATACACTTCACCCCCACCACCCCACCCACCCCACCTACCCCCACCCCCTACCCCCATACACCCTACCCACGCCCCACCCCCACCACTTTCAAAAAAAATTAATATTAAGCGATTATGTATACATCACCCACCCTCTACCCATACCCCTACCCACCCCACCCCCACCCCCACCCCACCCCTTATATCCGTCTCTCTATCTATATTATATATTAATTTTATTTTTAAAAATTTTTGTTTAAAAGTCAAAACATCTTAATATGGTTAATATTATTTTTAACCATAATCATATGGTTCCAACCCACATTATCCATATTAAAAATGGTTAATATGGTTTTAGTTCTTAAATGAGTGGTTAACCATATTTTGAAAATCAAAACCAACCCATAACCATATTTTGTCAGGTCTACCTGAAATGAGAAAGTATTTAGTACCATATCCAACTATATATATCCAGAGCGGCTCAAATCCTAAGGCTTCAACATCCAACGACCTCAAATCAATTTAGGTTTCAACATCCAACGATATAAAATCATTTGGGGCTTCAACATCCGACGACCAAAAATTTATCTCTCAAAAATTTAAACTCACATCCATCATCTTACTCTTTCACTCTCTCACTTCCCTAAAAACGCCATTATTTGAACATACACATTTAAAATGAATTAGTTTTATAAAAAAAATTAATCAGCATTGAGAAAAGTGATACTTTAAAGTTAAAAGTAAATTTTTGTGAAACTTTGAAAGGGAGAGTTTTAACCCTTAATAAAAAATTTAAAGTAAACAAGACAAGAGTGTAAAATAAACTCTAAAATGACTGAAAATAAATTCACGAAAGTAGCGTAAATTTTTTTATTATTCTTAAAAATAGGGAATTATATTTAAATATAAGGAATTATGAAATTAGTGTGAAAGTAACATTTTTCATAACTTAACTTACCATAATGTAGGATGTATTCCAATGACGTACGTACAATGTCTAAGACGGTGAATCCAATCTTCCATTATTCCATATTCCTTATTCCATATTCTATATTTCATATTCCATATGGAATATTATATATTCCATATTCCATATTCCATATTCCATATTCCATATTTCATAGCCTTCCTAAGTTAGACGCACGGATAGATAAAACAAGTCACTCGAATTTTAAATTTGATTATAATTTTTTATTTTAATATTACAACGTAGCATAAAATTCTTAATCTTTTTAGTGTATCACATTATCTTTATATAAAATATTTGTGTATTTATTATCTACACTAATTTATTTCTACCAAGTAATAATTAATTGTTATTATTATAATAATTCAAATATCTTTGATATAATTATCATAAATTAATAAATATAGCATGTTGCCTGAAGGCACTTTATTATATGTATTTAATTAGAAATTTCAATTGAAACTTTGGACTTGTTTGGTAACTGAGAAAGTAGAATAAACTAGCAGAAATTTGATTGAAAAGTTTTGAGTCCTTTTTTTCCCCTTTTTAGTGGTTATGGTTTTTTGTTCAGTTTTCTTATTTTGATAAATGGATTTATGGGTGTTCTTTATTTTTAAAACAATAAATAGAACTATATTGATTGTTGGGTGTAGTCATTATGTTGATTTTGACTTCCCAATAAAGAATAAAAGAAACAAAATCACAGCTTAGAGTCAAAAGACTGTGTTATGCCTCCTTGGGTGGATGCTTGTTTTCTCTGGTGTCCCAAGGCATGAAAAAAATTTAAGCTTTTCTATATTGTTATTACTTCTATTGCTCATATTCTTAAGCTAACAAAATTTATGTTTGCTTGATGTTTCTTATTTTACTGCTACTTCAATTATATTGAGTAATTGAGCCAGCTGGAATTTATCCATTTTTTTGAATTTGTTTGAATACATGTTATTTGAAATTGTAAATTCTTGTTATTTTCCATCTTCTGTATTTTTTGATCTGGGTTGGAGGAGAACAATTATTTTTAAAATTCTTTGGCTTGAGATTATATGCTTTTATTGGCATGTCCCTGTTAGAGCCCTTGTCATTTTGCCTAAATGGTCAAAGTAAGACTACAGGTTTACGTTCCCTCATCCTATTTCCTATTTCCCTTATTTGGAAAAAAAAATTTGGGGGTGACCTCATCTGTTGACCTTACTGTGTGTTCTTGTGCCTTCCTTTTGGATGGATGTGTTTTTTCTTTGGCTGTTTTAAAAAGTTTTGTTTCTGCATGTCATTTTATAGTTGTTTACCATTATTTGATTGATCTAATGAAGGAAGCTACATGGGTCATCCATATATATATGGATGAAAATTCATAAAGATTTGATCCTGCAATCTGTTACATTAACAAGTTGTAAAATTGACCATATAACTTAACCATTAGTCATTCGCCACCTTATTTGTTTGACCTCTCTCTCTTTTAATTTGTCTTGGTTCTTCATTTTTAAACTTCATTGTTGAGCTAATCCTAAATTTATATAATGACCTGCAATCAGTTTTTGTATCAAGTTACGGCTCTGTAAAAAATTGTATACCCATCTACGTGCGACAAAAAAAGAGAGTTGTTATAACAAGCAAACAATAATTTTTAATTATCAAGTTACTATTTAAAATGTTCCAATCAATCAAAAAGGCTTATAAATAATAAAAAATAAATCTTGAAATATAGTTAAACATAATTTAAATTTATGAGAATTTGACTATTAAAGTTGGATATTCTTTATTTATTCATTAAAATTTGTCTTTATTAGATTTTTCATTTAAATGCTTTGTAGAGTATGTATGAAAAGTGCGGGTGTGTTAAGAATTAATTTAAGCTTTTAGTTTAGTGTGTGTTCATATTCAGTGCATCATTTTTTTGTGTTCTTGATATATTTTTATTTATTTTTGAATTATACAGTGCCTTCAGGCACGGGTTTTTGGATATTCTTTATTTATTTATTGGGAATCGATTTATAACAAACTTTCTAAATTTATAGTTGTCATCTATTTGTACGTCTAACGGTGAAAATAATATCTTATCCGCACTTTAATATGTAAAATTAATAAAACTAAACTGCGGATTTCAAAAATAGTCAAAATGCTCTCAGACTTCGCAATTTAGTTCTGTTGACGAAACAAGTGAAAAAAAACATCCAACCCAAATCTATACGGTCTGCACAACTAAAGTGCGAATTAAAAAAATGATTTGAAAAATAAGTTTCAACAAAATGGCTTTTGGAGTTGGCCCTAAATATGTGAGAATCAGTATGTTAGATCGCAACGAAAAATTCAACATCTTTACAAAAGAAATTGCCCGTCATCCACTCTTGAAATTTCTTATGGTTTGTAGGAGATATTGTAGTTTTTTTATTTATTTTTATATATTTTTTTGGAGATGATGGTATTCTGTGTTTGGGGTAGAGCTGCAAACGAACCGAACTGTTCGTAAATCGGTTCGAGTTCGGTTCGGTTCGGTTCGAGTTCGAGTTACTCGCCTAGTCTATCTAACAAAATACAACGATTTTAAATTTTCCGCTCACCCCTAGCCACGGAACACAATTAATATATATATATATATATATATATATATATATATATATATATATATATATATATATATGTGACGCCCCCAAAATTAGGTATACATCACCCATCTTGGGTCGTCAGATACATAGTACAGAATACAAATACAACTGATTAATACATCTGTCGTTTTCTCAATCCGACAATAATTCCGTTGTGGGGTCCACCAATGATTGTGCCGTCGTACGAATATTCCCCGACAAAAAGAATATTCTCCGACCAAACGAATATTTTATAACAACTTGCTTACTTTGCAAAATTTATAAATATTACCCACAACTATAACATTATATCAAATTAACTCCATAATATTCAAAAATGATATTTATAGAAAATTCATCTTTATTTATAAAAGTTGGGGTCTTACAACCTCCCCTTCTTATGAAATTTCGCCCTCGAAATTAGGGTACGTACCTGGTATGTCGAAGAGGTAAGGATACCTTGATTTCATTTCTGATTCTAACTCCCAAGTCATTTCCTCAACATCGTGGTTTCTCCACAAAACTTTGACTTGAGGTATAACCTTGGAGCGTAGAATATGTTCCTTCTTATCCAAGATTTGAACAGGAACTTCTTCATACGTCAAATCCTCCGCTATTTCGTCCGGTTCTAACTCAATAATGTGGTTCGGGTCTTCCACATATTTGCGTAACATGGATATGTGGAAAACGTTATGAACACGAGACATACTTGGCGGTAAAGCGAGTCTATAAGCCACAGTTCCTACTCGATCGAGGATTAAAAATGGACCGATGAATCGAGGATTTAGCTTTCCTCTCTTTCCAAATCTCGTAACACCTTTCCATGGAGCAACACGTAAGAACACATGATCTCCTACATCAAATTCCACGTCCTTTCGATGAAGATCAGCATAACTCTTTTGTCGATCTTGTGAGGTTTTTATACGTTGTCGGATCGTTTGAATCTTTTCTGTAGTCATACGTACCAACTCCGGTCCCAACAACGTTGCTTCGCCCACCTCATCCCAGCATACTGGAGAACGACATTTTCTTCCATACAATGCTTCGAATGGAGCCATGCCAATACTTGCTTGATAACTGTTGTTGTAGGAAAACTCCACCAATGGTAAGAACTTGTCCCAACTTCCCTTGAAGTCAAAGACACAGAGTCTTAATAGATCTTCAAGAGTTTGAATAGTCCTCTCTGATTGTTCATCCGTCTGAGGATGATATGCTGAACTAAATCGTAACTCCGTGCCCATAGCTTTTTGTAAACTAACCCAAAATCGTGAAGTGAATCTTGGGTCTCGATCAGAAATTATGGATACTGGCATACCATGCAGTCTTACAATCTCGTTTATGTACATACGAGCAAGACGTTCAAGTGTATAAGTTTCTCGTATCGGTAAGAAATGAGCAGACTTGGTCAATCTATCAATAATGACCCAAATCGCATCAATACCTTGAGAAACCCTGGGAAGACCGGTAACGAAATCCATGGTAATGTGCTCCCACTTCCATTCTGGAATTTCAAGTGGTTACAATGGACCTTTTGGTACTTGATGCTCCGCTTTGACTCGTTGACAAGTTAGACACCTTGAGATAAACAACGCTATCTCTCTCTTCATATTGCTCCACCAAAATGTATGACGAAGATCATGATACATTTTGGTACTTCCAAGATGGATTGCAAACGGTGTGTTGTGCGCCTCCATCATGATTTCATACTTTAAATCAGGGTTGTTAGGAACACAAAGTCTGGAGTTGACTCGAAGTATTCCTTCCTCATCGATTCTTGCTTCCGGCATAACACCTTCTTGCACTTTCTTCCTCATACGCATCAGCTCCAGGTCTGTAGCTTGAGCAGCTTTAACTTTATCGATTAAAGTCGGTTCTACTCGTATATTCGCCATCATCACATGGGTCCCTGGAGTCTTCAACTCTATCTCCATCCTTTGCAAGTCACACAAAATGGGCCTTTGCGTTGTTAATATTGCATTTGTACCCGCATATGATCTTCTACTCAATGCGTCAGCTACCACGTTCGCTTTTCCAGGATGGTATTGAATGGTATGATCATAATCTTTCAACAGTTCAGGCCAACGTCGTTGTCGCATGTTGAGTTCCTTTTGAGTGAAGAAATATTTGAGGCTTTTATGATCCGTAAAGATCTCCACTTTCTCCCCATACAAGTAATGCCTCCAAATTTTAAGTGCAAAGACAACAGCTGCCAACTCTAGATCATGAGTATGATAATTCCTCTTATATTCCTTGAGTTGTCTTGATGCATAGGCTATGACTTTTCTATGTTGCATGAGAACGCATCCCAACCCTTTGCTCGAAGCATCACTGTAGATGACAAATCCCTCCGAGCCAGATGGTATTGTTAGAACAGGTGCTGAAATGAGTCTCCTCTTGAGTTCTTAAAAACTCTGCTCACATTCTTCGCTCCAACCAAACTTTGTATCTTTCCGAGTCAGCTGAGTTAATGGAGTAGCGATTCGAGAAAATCCTTCCACGAATCTCCGATAATAACCAGCTAAACCAAGAAAGCTACGTACCTCGGTCACTGATTTAGGTTGCTCCCAGCTTTGAATAGCTTCAATCTTTGCCGGGTCAACCGATATTCCACGACTTGATACTACGTGCCCAAGGAATGCTACCTCCTCCAGCCAGAACTCGCATTTCTTCAACTTGGCATAAAGCTTGTATTCACGAAGCTTTTAGAGTACCAGCCTCAAGTGTTGCTCATGATCTTCACGGCTTTTGGAATAAATAAGGATGTCATCAATAAAGACGACCACAAAGTGATCTAAATATTCCTTGAATACCCGGTTCATCATATCCATGAAGGCAGCAGGAGCATTAGTCAATCCAAAGGACATGACTAGGAATTCATAATGCCCGTACCGAGTTCTAAAAGCCGTCTTTGGAATATCCTCAGTTCTAACCTTCAGCTGATGATATCCAGAACGAAGATCGATCTTTGAAAAGAATTGTGCTCCTTGCAACTGGTCAAACAGGTCATCAATACGTGGCAATGGGTACCTGTTTTTGATGGTGACATGATTCAACTCCCGATAATCAATACAAAGTCGCATACTTCCATCTTTCTTCTTCACGAATAGAACAGGAGCTCCCCAAGGAGAAGTACTAGGACGAATAAAACCAATGTCTAACAATTCCTGCAGTTGGGTCTTTAACTCCTGAAGTTCAATAGGAGCCATTCGATATGGAGCTTTGGAAATGGGTTTTGTACCGGGTTCAAGGTCGATACAAAATTCAATTTCACGCTCTGGGGGTAGGCCAGGAAGTTCTTCAGGGAATACGTCAGGGAATTTATTAACAATAGAAATATCATTCAAAACTGACGTATTTTTGTTTAGATCTGTGACATGAGCTAAGAAAGCTTGACATCCGTTTTTCAATAAATGAATAGCTTTATGACTTGAGATGACAGCGATTGATTTTAATGGTTTGGTTGCTTGAATTCGCATAATAGGTCGATTAGGAATATGAAAGCTAACAACCTTACGAAAACAATCAATTTTTGCATAATGAGTAGTTAACCAATCAATCCCTAGAATCACGTCAAATGCAAGTATTTTTAATGAAATCAGATCGATAGGTAATGTGTGGGTACCAACTTGAATCAAACAAGACTTATAAACAGTGGAGGTAATGAAGGTTTCTCCCAACGGAGTTTCCACAGATAAGTCAAAGTCTAATTTCTCCGGAATCAAATTTAATCGATGAGCGCAAGTAGGAGAAATAAAAGAATGGGTTGAACCGGTATCAAATAAAGTATAAACTTCTTTAGAGTTTATAATAAGCTTACCCGTGATGACCTCATTCGGGTTCCTTGCTCTCTGGGAGTTCACAACAAACGCACTCCCTTGCACAACCGGTTTTGACTTTTCTGGGACGGCTTTTGGTACCTCCATCCTAGCTGAATTTGTCTTCGGTAAACGACAAAATCGGGCTAAATGACCTTCTCTTCCACAATTATAATATGCTTTGGACGGCATCGCGCAGTTTGGACTGATGTGCCCCTCCCCTCCGCATTTGAAACATATGATAGGTGGTCGTTCTCCTTCCTTAACGACAGGTGCTGGTGCTGACGTCTTTCCATCATTGTTGAATCTCCTCTTCTTGAAATGTCCATTCTTATTGTTTTGGCCCTGATTACCACCGAAGTGGTTACCATTTCTGGCCTGTTGATTCCCTCCACGCTTGTTGTCACCGCTTCGATGACTGCTCTCACTGGTATTATCATTTTGCCGGCTGCTCTCTTTTGGTTGCGTTGTCTCGTTATCGCGCTCCACCAACTGAGCCCTATTTACAACATCTGAATACAAACACAGTTTATGAGAAACAAGATGTTGACGTATCTCCTGTTTCAAACCTCTTAAAAACATCCGCGTCATTCTTTCTTCATTATCCACCAGGTGGGACGCAAACCGGGATAACTCCGCAAATTTTGCCTCGTACTGCGACACGGTCATATTATTCTGCTCCAATTTAATGAACTCCACCTCCTTCATGTGAC
>CM029013.1:242057784-242095450 GCA_016801055.1 Panax notoginseng
AATAATAATAATAATAATAATAATAATAATAATAATTTGAATGATTATAATAATAGTAGTAGTAGTAGTAATAATAATAATAATAATAATAATAATAATAATAATAATAATAATAGTAATAATAATAATAATAGTAGTAGTAGTAGTAATAATAATAATAATAATAATAATAATAATAATAATAGTAGTAGTAACAATAATAATAATGCTGATATTAATAATAATAGTAGTAGTAGTACTAGTAGTAATAATAATAATAATAATAATAATAATAATAATAATAATAATAATAATTATTATTATTATTATTATTATTATTATTATAATTATAATAATAACTTTTTGTCTGCAGCAATAACTTTTGTCCGGAATTTTGTTTTGCAATGGCTTTTTTAAAACTTCTGTCAGCGTGGAAATTGCCTGCCGCAACAACCATGGGCGGCAAAGAGTAATGAAAATTGATTTGAATTGATTTGAAGGGGGGCAATTATGTAATTTAAAATTATTTATTGAGAGATAGTGACGGCCGCTACAGCTTGTAGCGGCAGGGTCTTCCCTCTAGTAAATACGGATCATTTTTTATACTGATCAACGTTTAACATCTTGGTTACTCAAACAGTGTTCAAGACAACCGGTTGCCATAAATTAATTCCCACATATATAAATATATATATATATACAGTCGTGCTAAGACGACGATTTTTTTTTGAGCTATAGCGACGTCCAACCGTCGCCATGGGCAATTGTGTACTATACAGCTGTGTATATGTATTTTTTCCATATATATATAAATCTGAATCAGTTCGCTAAAAATTCTAGCGGACGTCGAGTCCTTCATTTTAATCCTAGCCGTTGTTAATTGTAATGGAAGGTAAAAATAATATTTGTCAATTTTTTATCCATAGCAAATACATGCTATAAATCATTGTCCATATATATCTATATAATAAAACAGAACCTATTTTGAATCTTTCATTTGACAAAGCATAATGACGATTCAGATTTCATCTCAATTCTTCCAACTTAATCTAAAGGCTCACATTTCATCTCACACTAAAAACTCTCACTCAAATCAAATTCACACTTAAAAATTCCCGCCCAAATCAAATAACAATAATAATAATTATAATTATAATAGTAATAATAATAATAATAATAATAATTACTACTATAATAATAATAATAATTATTATTATTAATAGTAATAATAGTAATAATAATAATAATAATAATAATAATAATAATAAATAATAATTATTAATAATAATAGTAATTATAATAATAATAATTATAGTAATAGTAATAATAATTATAATAATAATAATTATTATAATTATATTATTAATATTATTATTACTATAATAATAATAATTATAAAAATAATTATAATTATAATTATTATAATTATAATAATTATTATTATTATAATTATTATTACTATTCTATTATCATAATTATTACTGTTATTACTAAAATTATAATAATTATAATAGTACTGATAATAATAATAATAATAATAATAATAATAATAATTATTACTATTACTATTACTATTACTATAAGTATTATTATTATTATTATAATTATTATTATATTTAGAACTATAATAATAATAATAATTATTATTATTATTGTTATTATAATTATTAGTACTATTATTATAATTATTATTATTATTAGTACTATTATAATTATTATTATTATTGTTATTCTTATTATTATTATTATTAGTATTTTTATTGTTATTATTGTTATTATTATTATTACTATTATAAATATTACTATTATTATCATTATCATCATCATCATCATCATCATCATCATCATTATTATTATTATTATTATTATTATTATTATTATTATTATTATTATTATTATTATTATTATTATTATAGTAGCAGTAATAATAATAATAATAATAATTATTACTATTATAATTATAATTATTGTTATTATTATTATTGTTATTATTTTTATTATTACTATTATTATAATTATTATTATTATCATTATTTTTATTATTATTGTTATTGTTATTTGATTTGGGCGGTAATTTTTAGAGGTGAATTTGATTTGAGCGGAAATTTTTAGTGTGAAATGAAATGTGACCCTTTAGATTAAGTTGGAAGAATTGAGATGAAATCTGAATCCTTCTTGTGCTTTGTCAAATAAAAGATATAATTATATTATTATTGTTATTATTGTTATTATTGTGACGCCCCCAAAATAAGTCTATTCCACCCAATCCATTTTGGATCGCCAAATACATGGTACAGAAAATAACTATAACTGACAACTTCATTTATACAGCTGTCGTGCAAAATATGACAACACATACGCTGTGGATACCAACTGTGACTCTCATCCCTTTACTTGGATATCATCTCACATTGATACCTTACAATGGTACCTTACATAAAGGTACAGTCAATAACTATTTTAGAAGTTAAAATATTTAAAAAATGTTCAAGAAAATCTTCGTACATGATATGCCATGCATCTAAGTTATAATAGATATCATATGACTCGAGAATTATTCTTGGTTGACCCAATAAACCCCAAAGAAAAACGAAAAGATTGCTATCATGTTCTTTCCAATAGTGAGTCTTCTCTTGCCATATAATTATCTCCATTGTCTCCAATTGAGAATTATATTTCAACCAAACTGCAAAATTATATAGGTAGTGCTCATAGATATAATCAGCAAGTGGATGTGCATAACCCTGTCTTATGATAACACGAAGTCGTAGGTCATTAGACATCTTGTATGATAGTGGCAAAACAACCTTCTAAAGTTGGGTTCGCCTCACCCTATTTGATTCACCAAATATAACTATTAAATGACGTATAAAATATAACACACTTATCTAAAGTTCTCAATAAAATTATTTTCATGCTGTTTTAGGGAAAACCTCAACAGCTATAGACCACCGTTCTATTCTCCTGTTATCCCCGCTCGACCCAGCTATACCCTCATCACCTGAAAGGAATTGTGAAATAAAATGGTGAGCACAACTAGCCCAGTAAAGAATATCATGACAAAAGATAATTAAATTATCAATAGCCTTCATCAGAAATGAATCAGAGATTTAGAACATATGGTAGATGAATAAACTTTTCAACCATAGTTGCAGCGGAACGAGTAATGTGACGCCCCCAAAATAGGTATACAACACCCATTCTGAGTCGTCAAAATACATGGTACAGAAATAACTACAACTTTATTAATACAACATAAAAACTGTGAGTTTAAATATAAATATTGTCATCTAGACAATATCCACACTCAAATAAGTCCTCATTACAAATATTGATATATTATTTTATAAAAATGGTGAGGACTACTAAAATAACTTTCTAGAACCTTCATTCCATACCCCAACTAGTACTCGCTACATTCTCGCCTCCTGAGAAGAAAAATGGAACAAAAAGGAAAAGAGTGAGCTCAACTAGCCCAGTAAAGAATATTATGACTAAGATAATATAGAACAAATTATCGTTAGTCTTCAACAGGGAAAAATTTAATAGAATACAATAGACAACAAGTTTTAAATCAATATTCGCAGCGGAAATAATAATTCATTAGAAGAGTTAAGTAGATAATAAAATCTACTATCTTCTATATATGAAAAGTTCATCGTCGATATTTTATCCCAGTAACATCAATCAATATATATCTGGAATCAAATATTCATCTTTGCACTACAGGCCAAAGATATTCATCAGTTGGTCATGTTCATCTCAAAACATGTTCATCTCAACACTACGGGCCAAAGATATTCATCAGAAATTATTCATCTTTGCACTACAGGCCAAAGATATTTAGTAATATCATCATTTAGGACTGAGAATGATGAAAAATAGTTTAAAGGAAACGAATCTAGTGAAACAAAATAACAAATATTATGGATTCGTATTTCGGTTTATCCATGTCCAAAAATACCTCATAAGTAATCATAGTGGAGTAAAATTCAAGAATGATCAAAACATGGATACAATCAAAGCTAGTATCCATAATAGATATTTTGGACGAAAAACAAAAATTTAATTTTTCTGTGAATAGTGTCGTATTCGTGAATAGTGCCGTATACGTGAATAGTACCGTATACGTGAATAGTAACCCCGACACAAAAAGTTTTAAATTTAATAAAAATTCAGATCAATATTTCGGCATAATGATATTGGAAGAAATAATATAATTTATATAAAAAAAAATATCTCTTACCTCGAAAAGACAGTACTTCTGACTGGAATACTAGATATAGAGCTGAAGGAAACTTGCACCGTATAGCAACACTCAAAGTCTTAAAACACTCGCAAGAATACGCTCGATAATATAGAGAGAGAAAGAGCGAGAAAACTTTAGTTTCTGGTGTGTTTTTCAATTCTAACCTAAGCACCCTATTTATAGGAAAATGCTTAGAACACCAAAGCAGAAAATTTAATAAAATATTAATATATATATTTATTAAATTCTTACGCACACACAATCTGATTCAAATCAGCCACCACACCTCACCTAAATAAAAAAAAATATTTTTCTT
Organism: Panax notoginseng; assembly: GCA_016801055.1. Lineage (NCBI taxonomy): Eukaryota > Viridiplantae > Streptophyta > Magnoliopsida > Apiales > Araliaceae > Panax > Panax notoginseng. Next base: position 242,062,329 of record CM029013.1, read on the forward strand.
ATAAAAAATATTTAAAACTTCAAAAATCAATTATTTCGGAACTTCAATAATTCATAATAAATAGCCCTTTTATCAGAAAAATTCTAACCACATGTCTTTCTCATAGGAAATTTCATTATCTACAACTTTGTAGAAGAAATTTTTTCCAAATTCCAAAAAAATCACAAACGGGCGATTCTACATGCTATAATCAAATTTCAGTCAAGAAATGGGCCCACAAACATGTTTAACATGTTTTAAACACCTTTTGCAACAAAAATACTCTTCCTCCTCATATACTCATATATTCTACATTCATTGTAAAAATATCATCATTATTATATTATAATAATATAATAAAATATTATTTTATTAGAAAAGATAAAATATCGATTTTCAACAATTGTCACTTTAAAAAAAAAAATTTCCATCTATATCCACATAAAATGAATATTTTTCTCATCATATAAATTAATAATTAATTATTCACAAATAATATTACCGAATCACAATACTGACAACCAGGCAGTTCCAAGGAAAGAGGGGGCTTTCCAATAAGGATTTCTCCTTACTGGCGCGCAATTAGATGACCAAATCTCTCCTTAGATAGAACTTTCTAGATATTGCCAATAATGTTATCTAATAATATTATTCAGATAATATGAATTATTGCTTTGATAATGGAAAATACTGTGTAGTGACAATTATTGAAACAACAGTAATATAAAATATCAACGCAACAATTATTGAATTAATAAAATACTGAACAGTAATTACTGTAACAATTATTGAGTAGTGTCTTCTTACGTAAGAATCAATAATTGGTGCAATACCGTGTGCTACTGTGCAACAACGCGTATTACTGTGTTTCAACCACCGAGTATTCCAACAGTATTAAAGGTAACAACTACGCCGTTATTTATAAACAATTTATAATTGTCGTTATCTTCATCCAATCTCTTTTCGTTATGGGACCCACAAAAGACTGCGCCGTCGTACGAATATTCCCTGACAGGAAGAATATTCCACGACCAAACGAATATTTCCCGACAACAATGAATATTTTATAACCACTTGCTTATTTAAAATATTTGCGCATTTTACCCATAACTAACCTCATTAATCAATTCAACCCTTACTGTTTCAAAATAATAAATAAAGGAAATTAAATTTTATTTATTAATAATTTGGGGTCTTATAAGTAATCCATTAGAAGAGTCCAATAGATCATAAAATCTATTATCTTCTCCATATTAAAAGTCTACCAATAATGTTTTATCCCTATAATATCAATCAGCAGTTCCTGTCCACAATCATGTGAATAATTCATAATCATAATTGTGGTTCTAAATTTCTCTTCGCACCCAGGACGAAGATAATTTTCATCACCTGTCTTCACTTGAAACATCAAATATCATGGTTATACCAAATCACAGTTCCTGTTCATAATCATACTAATAATTTCATCTTTGCACTACGGGCCAAAGATATTAATCAACAGTTCATCTTTGCACTACATGTCAAAGATATTCAACAATAGGTTATCTTTGCACTGCGGGCCAAAGATATTCAACAACAGGTCATCTTTGCCCTACGGGCCAAATATATTAATATCTCAAAGATATATATAATCATTTCAGAAATTATATAAACAATAATTATAACCATGTTGATCAATTCACCTTTGCACTTAAGTTAAAGATATTCAATTATAAATTCAATGGTCATGATCATACCAGTCAACAATTCATCTTTGTACTACTGACTAAAGAGAACCCATAGTCACAATCATACCAATAATTTACCCATATTTACACTTAAGTCAAAGAGAAATTTCATTACTAGGATTATAAAAATGTTATATATGATAATAAAAATAATATAATCAAAACATGGATTTAATTTCAAGAGTAAGATTCATAAATCAACGATAATTTGGTCAGAAAAAGAAACCAATTATATCGTGAATAGTAATTCATGAATAGTAATCTATAAATAGTAACTCGTGAATAGTAACCCGTGAATAGTAACCCGTGCATAGTACCGCGTATTCGTACATAGTACCGTATACGTAAATAGTGCCGTATACGTAAATAGTGTCATATACGTGAATAGTGTCGTATACGTGAATAGTATTGTATACGTGAATAGTAATCCCGACACGAAAAAGATACAGTTTCACAACAAAATTCATATCAATATTTCGTTATAATGATATTAAAGGAAATAACATCATTTACTTGAAAAAATAACATCCCTTACCATCCATTACTATCCCTTACCATCCCTTACAATCCCTTACAACCCCATACAATCCCTTACCATCCCTTACAATCCTTTACCATAATAATGACAATATCTTTTACCTCAAAAGAATAGTACTTCTGATTGAAATATCAGATATAATGCTAAAAAAAACTTACACCGTATAGCAACACTCAAAGTAACAAAATACTCACAAAAATATACTCGATAATATAAAGAGAGAAAACTTTAGATTCTGGTATGATTTTCAATTCTAACCTGAACACCCTATTTATAGAAAAATGCTTAGAACACCAAAGTAGAACATTTAATAAAATATTATTATTTTTTTTAAAATTTCCTACGCACACCAGATTTCAGCATCTATCACATGCAAAAGGACAATTGCGGCGCCCACTAACATGAAAAACATGTTTTAAGCATTTTTTGTAACAAAATCAATTCAGACCCAATATTCTGGAACTTCAATAATTCATAATAAATAGTCATTTTATCAAAAAAATTCGAATCTTATGTCCATTCCATAGAAAATTTAATTCTCTACAACTTTGTAGATTTAAGTTTTTCCAAATTATAAACAAAAATTGACCGAAATCCACGTACGGACGATTTTACATGCTATTATCAAATTTCGGTCAAAAATGGGGTCCACCAACATGTTTAACATGTTTTTAGCATTTATTATAACAAAAATACTCTTCCTCCTCATTTATTCATATATCACACATTCATTGTAAAAATATCACCATTATTATATTATTATATTATCGCATTATACATTTATAATGTAATATAATAATATATTTGAATGAATTATTTTATCAGAAAAGATAAAATATCAATTTTTAATAATTGTCACTTTTCTAAAAATTTCTCCATTAAATAAATATTTTCCTTATATATATATATATATATATATATATATATATATATATATATATATATCAATAATTAATTATGCACAAATAATATTACAGAATCACAATAATGACAACCAGGTCGTTCTCAGAAAAGAGGGGGTTTCCGATAAGGATTTCTCCTTACTGGCGCGCAATTAGATTACTTAACTCCTTTCCTAGACAGAACTTTCTAAACACTGCCAATAATGCTATCTAATAATATTATTCAAATAATATGAATTATTGATTTGATAATGAGAAATATAGTGCAATGACAATTATGGAAATAACAATAATATAAAATAATGTGCAATACCGTGTGCTACTGTGCAACAGCGCGTATTACTTTACCTCAACCACTTGCTTATTTTGTAAACTTTACATATATCACCCTTAACTTTATCTTTTTTATCAATTTAGTCATTTACTGAATAATAATTATAAAAAAATTGAATACTTTTATTTCATAAAATTCGGAGTCTTACAGTTATTATTATTACTATTATCATAATTATTATTATAATTATTACTATTATTATTATTATTATAATTAATATTACTATTAAAATTATAATAATATTATAATTATTATTACTATTAATATAATAATACTAAAAATTATAATTATAAAAAATATTATTATTATTATTATTATTATTATTATTATACTACTACTACTACTATAATAATTATTACTATTCTTATAATTATTATTAATTAATTATAATTATTATTATTATTACTATTATAATAATTATTATTATAATTATTACTATTATTATTATTATTATTATTATTATTATTATTATTATTATTATAATTATAATAATTATTATTACTATTATTATAATAATTATTATTACTTTTACTATTACTATTACTATAATTATTATTATTATAATTACTATTATTATTATTATTACTATTATTATTATTAATTATTATTATTACTATTATTATTATTAATTATTATTATTATTATAGTATTAATTATTATTATTATTATTATTATTATTATTATTATTATTATTACTATTATAATTATAATTATTATTATTGTTATTATTATTGTTATTTGATTTGGGCGGAAATTTTTAGGGGTGAATTTGATTTGGGCGAGAGATTTTTAGTGTGAGATGAAATGTGAACCTTTAGATTAAGTCGAAAGAATTGAGATGAAATCTGAGCCGTCATTGTACTTTGTCAAATGAAAGAATAAAAATGGGTTCTGTTTTATTATTATTATTATTTAATTTGGGCGGGAATTTTTTGGGGTGAATTTGATTTGGGCGGGAGTTTTTAGTGTGAGATGAAATGTGAGACTTTAGATTAAGTTGAAAGAATTGAGATGAAATCTGAACCGTCATTATGCTTTGTCAAATGAAAGATTCAAAATGGGTTCTGTTTTATTATATAGATAAGTTGTATACAGGGAATTTTATTTAAACTTTTTTAGAAAAAAATTAGTAAGTAAAAAAATAAATTTGACGAATTAACGTTAAATAAATAAACAAAATAAAATTTGGTTGATGTGACGCCCCCAAAATAGGTATACATCACCTATTCTGAGTCGTCAAATACATGGTACAAAATTCAAATACAACTTTATTATACAACAGTCGTGTAAAATACGACTAAATATATGCTGTGAGTTTTAATACAAATATTGTCAGATAGACAATATACAAACTCAATGGGGTCCTCATTATATTTATTATCACACTATTACATAGAATAATGAGGACTACTAATGCTATCATCTGGTCCATCACTCCGTTTTTCGACTCGTCCCAACTATATTCTCATTTCTTGAAGAGAACAGTGAAAGAAAGGGTGAGCTCAACTAGCCCAGTAAGAAATATTATGACTAAGATAATGCAGAATAAATTATCATTAGCCTTAAACAGTGTTAAACTGATACAATATAACAAACATCAAGTTTAACTGCAGCGGAACAAGCAACCCATTAGAAGAGTCAAGTAGAGAATAAAATCTACTATCTTCTATGATTTAAAAGGTTTTTCATGACTTTTATCGTTGGGACTCAGCTTAATAAATAATTCACATCATCGAATCACCCCTACACTACGACCAATGATATTCTTTAGTATCACGACCACAATTATCCATGCACTACGGGCCAAGAATATTTGTGTATTTATTAATGGTCATGATCATGCCAACCACTGTCCATCAATGCACTACGGGCCAATGAGGACTTTTACCACATCATTTATAATATTACGGTCATGATTATACCGAATAAACCCTGGTCATAATCATACCAAGTCCATCTATGCACTACAGGCCACAGATGACTTTCAACAGAATATAAACATGAGGATGATGACAATGATATAAGAATTCAATAAAACAATTTCAAGAATTAATTTATCCAGGAACCAACAACGTCCAAATTGTCAACATGATACTGCTTTGTAGAGTAAAATTCAAGAATACTCAGAAGAATATTTTCATGAAAAGATACTGGATGAAGCGTAAATATAAAAGATATTTCACTAATTTCATTGAGTATAAAAGCCAAAACTTTAACCAACTGAGTATAATAAAGAATGGAATAACAAAAAAATTCACCAAGCATGCGATAGATCGCACAGACAGGTTATTCCAGCAGAAAAATAAATAGTGGAACCAAGTCATGCGTAAATGCACGGACAGGATATTCTGACAGAATAATAAATAATGGAACCAGGTCCGGCGTAAACGCACAGACATGATATTCTGACATAATAATAAATAATGGAACTAGGTCCGGCATAAACGCACAGCTAGGATATTCCGACAGAATAATAAATAATGGAACCATGTCCGGCGTAAAGCACAGACATGATATTCCGACAGAATAATAAATAATGGAACCATGTCCGGCGTAAAGCACAGACATGATGTTCCAACAGAATAATAAAAATATAATAACAGAAGAATTTCACCAAGTATAGGGTAGCCCGCGTATACAGGTTATTCCAACAGAACAATAAAGAATGAAATAACAGAAGTTCTCTTCATGAATAAGAAAGAAAGAATACCCTTTACGAGTACAACAAATAATATCTCTTACCGTAAAAAAAATTTGATATCGGAGTAGTGAAGTAGCAGAAATACTTTTCTTCTTTCTCTCTATAGTTTCTCTCTCTAGAGTTTCAGTGAATTCGTAAGAAAATAATGAAGGAATGAGCTTCTATTTATAGAAAAATGGACTGCATAGTAACTAACTCATGAACGGTCTAGATTGATTTACTTTAATATGACAGTCCATATTTAAAGTAAAATCTTTTAAATAAAATATAATATATTTTATTTATAATCTAATAAAACGAATAACTTTATAAAAGATTTTACTATGCAAACACTATGCAGACACTATAGAAACACTATGCATAATAAAATATAATATATTCTAATTATCTATATAATAAAACAGAGCGGCTCAAATCCCAAGAATTCAACATTCAACGGTCTCAAATAAATTCCAAGGCTTCAACATTCAACGGCCTCAAATTATTTGGGTCTTCAACATCCGACGGCTAAAAATTTATCTTTCAAACATTCAAACTCACATTCATCATCTTACTCTCTCACTCTCTCACTTCCCAAAAAATACCATTATTTGAACACACACTCTTAAAATGAATCAGTTTTATAAAAAAAATTAATCAACATTGAGAAAAGTGATACTTTAAGAGTAATTTTTTGTAAAACTTTGAAAGGGAGAGTTTTAACCCTTAATAGAAAATTTAAAGTAAACAAGACAAGAGTGTATAATAAACTCTAAAATGACTGAAAATAAATTCATAAAAGTGGCGTAAATTTTTTTATTATTCTTAAAAATAGATTATTATATTTAAATATAAGTAATTATGAAATTAGTGTGAAAGTAACATTTTTCATAACTTAACTTACTATAATGTAGAATGTATTCCAATAACTTAACTTAAATTAGTGTTTAAGACGGTGAATCCAATATTTCATTATTCCACATTCTATATTTCATATTCCATATTCTATAGTCTTCCTAAGTTAGACGCACGGATAGATAGAACAAGTCATTCAAATTTTAAATTTGATTATAATTTTTTATTTTAATATTACAACGTAGCATAAAATTCTTAATCTTTTTAGTGTATCACATTATCATTATTAAATTTTTAATTAACAAATATTATTTAAAACTTATCTTTAATTTTAAAATTAAAATTAAAAATGAAGAATTTTTTTTGCCAAACTACAACCAACTTTACACTACCCAATTTACTAAATTTCAATGTTAATATAAAATATTTGTGTGTTTATTATCTACACTAATTTATTTCTACCAAGTAATAATTAATTATTATTATTATAATAATTCAAATATTTTTGATATAATTATTATAAATTAATAAATATAGCATGTTGGCTGAAGGCACTTTATTATATGTATTTAATTAGAAATTTCAATTAAAACTTTGGACTTGTTTGGTAACTGGGAAAGTAGAATAAACTAGCAGAAATTTGATTGAAAAGTTTTGAGTCCTTTTTTTTCCCTTTTTTAGTGGTTATGATTTTTTGTTCAGTTTTCTTATTTTGATAAATGAATTTATGGGTGTTCTTTATTTTTAAAACAATAAATAGAACTATATTAATTGTTGGGTGTAGTCATTATGTTGATTCTGACTTCCCAAGAAAGAATGAAAGAAACAAAATCACAGCTTAGAGTCAAAAGGCTGTGTTATGCCTCCTTGGGTTGATGTTCGTTTTCTCTGGTGTCTCAAGACATGAAAAAAATTTAAGCTTTTCTATATTGTTATTACTTCTATTGCTCATATTCTTAAGCTAACAAAATTTATGTTTGCTTGATGTTTCTTATTTTACTGCTATTTCAATTATATCGAGTAATTGAGTCAGCTGGAATTTACCTATTTTTTTTGAATTTGTTTGAATACATGTGATTTGAAATTGTAAATTCTAGTTGTTTTCCATCTTCTGTATTTTTTGACATGGGTTGGAGGAGAACAATTGTTTTTAAAATTCTTTGGCTTGAGATTATTTGTTTTTATTGACATGTCCCTGTTAGAGTCCTTGTCATTTTGCCTAAATGGTCAAAGTAAGGCTACAGGTTTACGTTCCCTCATCCTATTTCCTATTTCCCTTATTTGAAAAAGTTTTTTGTGGGTGACCTCATCTGTTGACCTTACTGTGTGCTCTTGTGCCTTCCTTTTGGATGGATGTATTTTTTCTTTGGCTGTTTTAAAAAATTTTGTTTCTACATGTTCTTTTATATTTGTTTACCATTATTTGATTGATCTAATGAAGGAAGCTACATGGATCATCCAAATATATATGGATGAAAATTCATAAAGATTTGATCCTGCAATCTGTTACATTAGCAAGTTGTAAAATTGACCATATAACCTAACCATTAGTCATTCATCATCTTATTTGTTTGACCTCTCTCTCTCTTATTTGTCTTGGTTTTTCATTTTTAAACTTCGTTGCTGAGCTAATCCTAAATTTATATAACGACCTGCAATCAATTTTTGTATCAAGTTACGGCTCTGTGAAATTGTATACTCATCTACGTGCGACAAAAAAAAAGAGTTGTTATAACAAGCAAACAATAATTTTTAATTGTCAAATTACTATTTAAAAAGTTATAATCAATCAAAAAGGCTTATAAATAATAAAAAATAAATCTTGAAATATAGTTAAACTTATTTTGAATTTATGAGAATTTGACTGTTAAAATTGGATATTCTTTATTTATTCATTGAAATTTGTCTTCATAAGAATTTTCATTTAAATGCTTTGTAGAGTATGTATGAAAAGTGCGGGTGTGTTAAGAATTAATTTAAGCTTTTAGTTTAGTGTGTGTCCATATTCAATGCTTCATTTTTTTGTGTTCATAATTTATTTTTATTTATTTTTGAATTATTCAGTGCCTTCAGGCACGGGTTGTCGCTAGTTGTCTAATAAAACAGATAGCTTTATAAAAGTATTCTGTTTTATATAAAAAGATTTTACTATTAGCTTAATAAAACGAATAACTTTATAAAAGTATTCTGTTTTATATAAAAAACTTTTCTGTTTTATTACATTAATAGTACCAATAAAACAAAACTGAGTGACTTATCACGTAAGCATCAATAATTAATACCGTGTGCTACTATGTAACCATGCGTATTACTGTACTTTTACTACCGAGTAATTCAACACTATTAATGGTAAAACTTCCGCCGTTATTTTCATAAAGTATTTTTGTCGTTTTCTCAATCCGACAATAATTCCGTTGTGGGGTCCACCACCACCAATGATTGTGTCGTCGTACGGATATTCCCTGTTAAGACGAATATTTCTCGACCAATCGGATATTATATAGCAACTTGCGTACTTTGCAAAATTTATAAATATTATCCACAACTATAACATTATATCAATTTCACTCCATAATATTCAAAAATGATATTTATAGAAAATTCATCTTTATTTATAAAAGTTGGGGTCTTACAACCTCCCCTTCTTATGAAATTTCACCCTCGAAATTAGGGTACGTACCTGGTATATCCAAGAGGTAAGGATACCTTGACTTCATTTCAGATTCTAACTCCCAGGTCATTTCCTCAACATCGTGGTTTCTCCACAAAACTTTGACTTGAGGTATAGCCTTGAAGTGTAGAATATGTTCCTTCTTATCCAAGATTTGAATAGGAACCTCTTCATATGTTAAATCTTCCGCTATTTCATCCGGTTCTAACTCAATAATGTGGTTCGGGTCTTCCACATATTTACGTAACATGGATATGTGAAAAACATTATGAACACGAGACATACTTGGCGGTAAAACGAGTCTATAGGCCACAGTTCCTACTCGATCGAGGATTAAAAATGGGCCAACGAATCGAGGATTGAGCGTTCCTCTCTTTTTAAATCTCGTAACTCCTTTCCACGGAGCAGCTCGTAACAACACATGATCTCCTATATCAAATTTCACGTCCTTTCGATGAAGATCAACATAACTCTTTTGTCGATCTTGTGAGGTTTTTATACGTTGCCGGATCGTTTGAATCTTTTCCGTAGTCATACGTACCAATTCCGGTCCCAACAACGTTGCTTCACCCACCTCATCCCAGCATACTGTAGAACGACACTTTCTTCCATACAACGCCTCGAATGGAGCCATGCCAATACTTGCTTGATAACTGTTGTTGTAGGAAAACTCCACCAATGGTAAGAACTTATCCCAACTTCCTTTGAAGTCAAGGACGCAGTGCCAATTACTCCGACCTGTGTATATTCCCAAGGGCTAGATACCCCGATAAATTTTAAGTCCCATAATTTGAGAAATATAATGGTTTGGGCGACCCTTACACCCATCTGAAGGTTTACATTGGCGAGCTAGGATCCTATGCCGAGGATTAAAGCCTCAAGATGCAACTTTTCCAAAAGAGTCTTACCGGGGAGGCTCGAACTTGGTATGCCAGATCCATAGCTGGGAGGAATTGACCCATGCCTTCCTAAACCAAGACAGCTTTCAGTCCCAAATGGCCCCTGATCGATACTAATTAAACGAGGCTAAGAAGCAGAACAATGAGTTGTTCAGGGAATAAGAGCAAAGGCAGAGGCGCGTGGTAGCCCAAGTTAGCCCGCCAATGGATGAAACTGAAATGGTAATGACTTTCATCGACATCTAGGAAGCACCCTACTATGAGAGAGTCCTAACAGGAATAGGCAAACCATTCTCCAAAATTATAAAGCATGGGGAGATGGCAAAAATGGGCCTAAAATCCGGTTAGATCAAAGACCTCACGGCTTTGGAAGCAGTCGCCGAACAAATACAGTTTGCCAACTATGCAATCGCTCCCAAGAAAGTACACAAGAGAAAGGAAGAAGACGTCTCCCTGATACTGCAAGGACAATTCGTGCATAAGAATAACAGTCCACCTATTCAGAAGCTGAGCAATTACCCTCCATTCCAGGCACTTGCAAATCCCTGAAATCCCACTACACAGAAGGCGGAGAAGAGTGTTTACTACCCTAGGAGACTCCTTGGAAAACGTGTTGGCATTACTAGTTGCACAAAGAAGATCACCAAGCTCGCACCCCCTGCTGATCCCAAAGGAAGAACATATAACCCAAGCAAGAGGTGTGATTATCACTCCGGAGCCCCGGGGCATGATTCTCAAGATTGTTATACCTTGAAACATAAAATTCAGAACATGATTGACATTGGGGAGATTGTGGTCAAGGTGCTAGAGTAGCCTAATGACAACAACAATCCCCTACCTCAGCATAACACAGAAAGAGTGAACATGATCAGCTTGGGAAATAGGGAAAATCGTAAGCACCTGAGGAAGCTGGAAGAAGCCCCACCACCTGCTAGGTTTAATCCCTCAATGGGGGGGGGGTATGCGGAAGAAAGGTTTACGTTGGAACAAGAGATGGCCTTAATCAAGGTGCAAGTAAACCAGTTAGCAGAGTTAATCGTATACCAGTATCAAGTGACGCGACAACTAAATGATAAGTCCGCCAAGGGCAAAAACCTACTGCTTCCCCCAAGGTCATCCCGATTTCAAGAGGATACCAGATTCACCTCCAGGAACCGGGCAAATGGGCGGAAAAGATGGCTAGGGAATCCAAGTTTCAACTCCGTCGAAAATTTGCAGCAAACAAAAATTTACCCCTCTAGGACAATCCAAGGAAGAGATCCTACGCATGTTAATAAATGAAGAAAAGATCACGGAGTTTCTACCACCCACAGATCCTCGGTCAAAAGGGTTTGAGCCCACTAAAACATGCCTCTATCACTCAAGTACCCCTGGCCATGCCACAGAGGAATGTTGGGCCTTGCGACATCTGATTCAAAATTTGATCAAATCCGACGAATCGAAGATGATAAGTAGTGGTGAGATCTTCCCCGATGAAGAAATAATATACCCTCCAAGGACAGGAAGCTCGGAAGAGATGGTGGCAGTCATCACATACCTAGAGGGAAACTCCAATGTACCCATTGCAATCCAAGGAGTAACCGGCGAGAGGGAGAAGGCTCAAGTGAAAATAGTCGCTCTAATGCCACTGATATTAACTCCTCGGCCGCAAATCCCCATCTCCAGCTTGAAAGAAATTTTGTGGAACTACGGAGAAGAGATGAGATCGGCAACCGACTGTACGACGATCGTGCCAAAGGACAATCCACTGTACCTTCCTGGGCGAATGATGAAGCCGATAACCAAACCTTACCCGAGGGAAAGATTGTGGAGTTCCTCAATAAGATGGGACATAATGAAGCGAGGACGGTAAGACAACTGAAAGAGGGACCACCCTAAATCTCTAAATCTCTATCCTAGACCTGGTGTTAGCCTCTCCGAGGACCACCGCCAGATTCTGATACGGGTGTTAAAAGAGGCACACCTGCCCAAAACAATCGACACTGAGAAGTTCTACCACTTGATCGGCCATGTACTTGACAGTAATATGATATCATTTACCGATGACGATATACCGACTGAGGGAACCGGTCATCGCAAACCACTACACATTTATATCATCAGGGTATGTGATAGGAGGGGTACTAATCGACGGCTCCGCGTTGAATATCTGTCCATATGATACCCTCGAAAGGATGAAGATCAACTCTAACAGGATCCGAACTAGTCACGTCGTGGTTAGAGCTTTTGACGGGTCACGGAGGGACAGTAGGAGAGATCGACCTTCCCATGGAAATCGGCCCATACACGTTCAACGTGTCCTTCCAAGTATTAAACATCACCACTGGATATAACTTGTTGTTGGGACGACCATGGATTCACATGGTTGGGGTTGTTCCCTCCACTCTCCACCAGCAGTTGAAATATATTGTTAATGGCAGCTTGGTCACCATCAGCGCTGAGCAAGAATATCTTATTCATACATAGGGAGAGATGCCCCTGGTCAGTTTAAACGAAGGCATTGAGCCTGCAAGCTTTCAAGCCTTTGAAATAAGTACTCCTCACTACCACTCTGTGGGTTCGCCAGCATTGAAACCCAGGATATCTCCGGAGGTAATGACGGTCTCACCCGAGGGTACCAACTAGGACGAGGGCTAGGTAGAAAGGGTCAGGGAATCAAAAACCCGATCCATATACCGACACAGTTAGGGAAGGCCGGACTGGGTTACCCCGATGGTTTCAAACACCGTAATCCCCATAAGAAGATGTCAATCCACCTGTTGACTCCCCTCATACCAACCTCACCGAAGCAGGTTTCAAAGAGCCACTGAGGAAGATCCCCGCCAGTGTCTCAAACCTCTTGATACCGAAGGTCAATTGAACCAATGAGAAAACACCTATCGAAGATGCAGAAAGGAAGGCCCGAAATGAAAATTTCATAAAGGAGATCCAACTGCGATTCATGAGCAGTTTTTTCCTCTCTAAGGGTGTCTGAGGATTCTGATGAGGCGGGTCCATCAAACGGTCAGCCTATCCTCCCCTTCATTAACTGGGCAAAAATAAGCGTCCCGATGGAAGATCCCGATCCCAGTTCCGAGCCAGTTATGGCTCTCATCAAGGATAGTGATGCCCCTAGCAACGCCTCCATCTCGGTCATTCCCGAGAATCTGACCACCAACAATTAGACGATCACCCCTCAGATCGTTCGGAAAGGGTAAAATGGGAAGATGATCTGCTAGCTGGGAGCGTAGCATTTCAATTTAGTCTACCTTATATTATCTGCAGCTTGTTATTACCTTTTGTCATATTAACAGTTGAAACTTTTGTAGTTAACAAGCGTTTTATATATATTAAGCAATCAACTGTTATTCTCAGGTTTCCAAATTTGAGCATATCTAGCCTGTCAATGATCTGCCAAATTTGAACAATGACTACCAATTCAAGAATGTTTTCTCTTGGTTACATGAGGACATGATCGGCTTATCCACAGATATAGTCGTCTATCGATTACCAGTCAAAGGAGGGTTCAAGCCAATTAAGCAGAAGCTAAGGAGATTAAAACCAGTGCCAAAGCCTGGTGGGAAGGTACGAATCTGCGTAGATTATCAAGATCTCAACAAAGCAAGCCTCAAGGATGACTTCCCAGTACCTTTCATCCATGTGTTGATAGATAATACAACACATTATGAAATGTACTCATTTGCAGATTGTTTTGCCGGATACCACCAGATCATGGTTACTGAAGAGGATAGAGAAAAGACCGCCTTCAGCACCCCCTAGGGCACTTTCTGCTACAGATGATTGACCTTCAGCCTTATAAACGCCGATGCTACCTATCAAAGGGTTACGATGACATTGCTCCACAATATGATGCACAAAGAGATCGAAGTTTATGTGGATGATATTATCGTAAAGTCCAAGAAAGGGGATGACCACAATACCCATCTCCGGAAGCTATTTGATCGCCTTTGCAAATATAACTTGAAGCTGAACTCGGCATAGTGTGCTTTCGGCGGGAAATCCAAAAAACTGTTGGAATTCCTTTTGAGCAACCAAGGCATTGAATTAGACCCAGCCAAGATAAAAGTCATCACCGAGATGCCCGAGCCACAAGCCAAAAAAGAGATACGAGGGTTCCTGGGGAGGATCAACTTTATCAGCCAGTTCATATCCTAATTGACAACAACCTGTGAACCAATTTTCAAGTTAGTAAGAAAGAACTCCTCCGAGAAATGGAATGAAGACTGTCAGAAAGCTTTTCGCATAATCCAAAAGCGGTTGATTGAAGCACCTGTCCTAGTACCCCAAGGAATGGAGTTCCCCTTTATATATATATATATATATATATATATATATATATATATATATATATATATATATATATATATATCGGTTAACTCCACTGCCATAGGTTGTATGCTGGGGCAAAAGGACGATATGGGCAAGAAAAGGGTCATTTATTATCTCAGAAAGCGATTCAGTAGCTGCGAGCAAAAATACACACCGATCGAAAAGACCGGCTGCGCATTGGCTTGGGTCGCCATGAAGATTACAACATTACCTGCACAGCCATACAACTTATCTCATTTCCCGCATGTATCCTTTGAAGTACATTTTCAGCAAACTTATGTTGAACTATTGGTTATCGAAATAGCAGCTGATCCTTCAACTGTAATGACCCCAGAATCAGGACTATTCCTATTCCCGATCTTGTGCGTTATAATTATTCTTCTTCTAACAAAACATCTTCAATTAGTACTATAATTGATAAAATGCGGATAAATTTAAACCTTTTATGATTTTCTTTCATATCTTGAATTTCCATCCCATTCAACACTATTCTTACTGTACATAACCGTCAGTAACAGAATAACTCTTAAAACTTATCTATTTCAATCTTTTCTCAGTTCCAAAATTCACAACCTTTAGAATTCATTATTACTTATTACTTTCATATATATTTTGTTTTATCTCAAACGTAATTACGAATATAAAATTCAGCTTTGAATATCCGACCAAGTCTTCTATATGTTTTGTTGTAATTCAACAAGTTAAATGAATTACATAACAAGTTAGATTTCAAAAAATTGCAATCTGAACTCTCAATACAGCAATCCGTATATAACATATACTATTTTCCATATAATATTTCAAACACATTATATTACAGTACAAAATTTAAAAGTAAAGTTTTCTAATCAATTATAACGAATATCTTTTATTCGATATTCTTCAATTTAATACAACTTAATCAATTTACATCACAAACAGTCATCTTTAACCAATACAACTTCAACTAAAGAAAACAATCAACATTTCTTTAGTTACGAGCCTTAAATCTTTATTTCCCTGATTATCCGATAGTTCATCCCTTAAGCTGCAAATAAATTATTTGCAAGAATGAACACAATGGCCCAACAAGTCTAACAGTGAACACATTTCATACTTCACATAGCACACATGCTTTATACTTATTTGTGTATCATGCATTTCATGATGTATACTTCAGATGTTGTGCATTTTCCTTTTTAAGTATCCACAATTATTAGAATTCAATAATCAACATCTTCAGTTATAACCACATAGCATTTACATACTCAACTTGTTCACATAGCACAACAAATCTTATTAACCATCACATACCCATGATTTAACACATTTTATCATATATCTTTTGATGTGCCAAGAAATTGGTATATCCTAACCCGCTAATTTATATTTTGGAGAGCATATATTTTTACAATTTTTTTTGTTTTTAGTGTTTTTCAGGTGTGGCATTTAATTGAGAAATTGGACTTCTGAACAGAGTAATTTAGAGTTTAAAAGCCAACTATTTCAAGTTGTGGGCCAAGCCCATTAACTTAATTGAAGAAAGATCAGCAGCCTTGGCTTTAAAGAGACAGTCCAATAGTCATTAAATACAACCCAACCAAGTCTTCATTGCTTTCTAATTAAAAAGCCCAAAAATAAAAATATATTGCAAGCTGAAGGGTTTTAAAAGAGAGACGTCATTATCAGTTGAAGAAGATAAGGGAAAACAACAAATCAAAAATGGGGATATTAGATTAAAAAGAAGAGGAGATATTCACACTATAGGGAACCGCCATTAGAGGATGACTGCAGCAATCTCGGAGGACTTCTCAGTTTTAAAAATCCTGGTGGCCTACTCTTATGAAAGGAGGATGGTATTTCGCCTAAAGCAGGAGGGGTGTGGACTTGAGAAAAAATCTCTAATTTTTTTGGCTTTTTGGGTTTTGAATGATCAATAAATGCTTTATTTAGAGTTTTTTTTTTTTTGGAGTTTTATACCATTCAATGGCATACTTGAGCACTTCTAATATTTTGAATTATCAGCCTTTATGACATGACCATGCTTCGATTTCAGTCTAATTAAAAAGGGGTTCCTTATTATTTATTATTTATTTTTAAATATTAAAGATAGCATTGTTCTTATTTAGAGCAGAACATTTTGAGTCTTGAATTTCAGAATTTATTTATTTTCTTCTTCAATTAATTGGTTCATTCATGTGAGTATTTTGTTTATCGAATTGTGTACTATTTTATTATGTTTTATGTTTCAATTTCAAGCATGTTAGGTTAGATTATTTTCTAGGGTTGAGGATGAATATATTTGATTGATTCCATTGCACATATTCAGGCAAATTGATTCTACCAATTTAGTGCTTTCGCGTTAAAAATAATTCTTCCTTTTGGATGTCTACTTTTATTGATAAAAAATAAGGTTGGATTCTCATTATTATTTATGGATTCAGTTTATAATTTGTTTAAAGCGGATATAAACTGTGTTTTGATGGAAATAATGAGTGTTTTAATTTTATACATATGTTTGGCTATGGAAGAATTAACAATCTGATTTTGCAAATTAATTGGACTTAATTGATTTTATTTTCCGCATTTAGTAGTGTCGAGAGACCAAACTACTGCGAGATAAAGAGTAGAGTATTGGGTATGAATATTAGGAAAATGATATAAATTATAAGACTCCGCCACCCTAGTATTTTATCATTAATTATTTTATTTGCGAATTTTTAGTTGATAAGAATTCCCTCAAAAATTCTAAACTAGATTAGGAATTAATTAGAATTAGTGAGTGAGAAAAACATGTTCCATCCGTCAAGTCCTTAGGGTTCGACCTCGCACTTGTAAGCTATACTAGTATTCGATTCGTGCACTTGTGAGTAAATAAAACATTCACAACATCTTTCACATAGCAACAAGTTTGCAAATCACTATAAGATCTTGTCTGATGCTTAGCTAATCCTCCTTATGTTTACGCTCGACGTTTATGAGCCAAAGTATAACTTTACTCATTAGTTAATCCTCTTCGTACGTTACGCTTTGTTGTACAACCTCTTTGATGAAACGCAACCCAACTATATCTGTTTTGGCTAATTTGCAGCGTTATTATCTCGCACAACACCTTTTGGATGTGTGCCCGCTCTTGTGGTTAAATGGCTTTGTGTTCCCTTGTCAAAACAATGGCTTTTAATGAATTTACTACAACTGACTTATTTTCGGAAACATCTGCGATCGATGAACGTGCAACAACTGCCTACCTTTGCATCTCCAATGTTAGCTACAAACACCTCTAGAGCAAGTTGATCATATAAAATGTTTACAACAGGTCTTATAGAGTTTAAGGTCAAGGTGACCATAGGAAAATGGCAAAATAGCACTAAAAGTATGTATTGTGCATGAATTGACTCCCATATTAGCATATCCTCCCTTAACACTGCACAAAAACATTCATTTGAAACAACCCAATTGAATCTACTGAATGTAATCCTCAAACAGATGTTCCGGTTGAAAGGATATTGTGGACCAGAATGGAAAGTAAAAAGTTATTAATAAAGATCTCAAAGCAATGACATTTCAAGAAAGGAAGACACAAAATCATAAAATAGAGGAACCTGCCAATCCATATGCAAATCTGAATAGACAACCCTCTGACGCGCTCATGGTCAAAGCTCGTAATGTTTCTAAAATAAAAAGGTTATCCTCTCCCACCCCTAACAAATGATTCAGAAAGGAGCAATCATCTTGATGCATACTCATTACTAATAGAGCGTAGTGAGCTATCTTTTAAGCATCATTCATTCGGATAAACATAAATCATCATAAAATCAATTAGCTTACGAATGGACTTGTTGTCGGAAAAAAAAACTTACTTTTATTCACCTAATCCATTTGGTTCCAATCACAAGTTTATTCTCACTTTTAAACATCTTAACCTCTTTGAGGTATTTTATCAAATACCTTGAATGCAACACTTAAAAATCCAGATTTTATAGACATGGTTTAGCCATAATTTTTCATAATAATTCATCTATATAACTCCAGGCATCATCTAATATCTTCATCACACCAAATTTGCGCAACCCAAGCACATCAATTATAATCACGAGAAGTATTAATTATCCAATTTCTATAAAGATAACTAAAACACATAAGGCTAACCTTTTAATTTACTGTGTTCTTGCTCCACTTCTTGTATGCTTGGTAGTTGAAGAAATTGAGAATTAATTTTGGGATGATAATGGAGCCGAACTTGTTTTGGAACGGATGGGAGTTAGCAAATTTTTATTTTCTTCTTTCTTTCTTTCTTTCGGAACGGACAGAAATGGAATGGGTCAGGGGCTGTTCCGTTTTTTTTTTTCAGTATAGGTACTTGGATATCAATATAATAAAACATAGCGGCTCAAATCCCAAAGATTTTAATATCCAACCATCTCAAATCAATCGCAAGGTTTCTGTGACAACCGAGATTTTGTAATTTAATTTTAATATTTATTGAGTTAAATAAATATTTTTTGATAAATTAATTATTAGAATAAATAATTAATTGGTGAAATTGTGGTAGATTAATTTAATTATATGTGTTATATTTATTAAATTAATATGGAGAATTTTTGTTATTCGAAGTATGTCATTATGTGAGCTTATTGTATTAAAATAAATATTTAATAAGCCTATGTTATTTTACTTAATCAAATTATTAATTAAAGATTTAATAATTTGATATTATTAATCAATGAGAAATTTAAGTTTGTGACTATGTGAATTAATGAGAAATTATTATATTTTATTTAAAATAAATTAAATAAGATATTGATTTATTTTATAAAGGAGTGTGACATTAATTAAACTATATTATAAAGCTCTATTAAATTAAATGGTTTTGAATTATTTTCTTGCTAAGCCAAACATGACACTAAAGGAGGTTATGGAAAGTTAACCCATGACTGGGTAACTGACCACCAGTGCGTCAGTTCCTTTTCTATTTATCATACGTCTTCTTCTTTTCTATTATTCTTCTAAGTTTGATAAAAACATCACAGAGAGAGAGAGATTGAGAAAATTGTTTGAAAGAGTTAGAAGAAATTGTGATATTGAAGAATCAGAAGAATTGCTTGAGGGTAATCTCTTTAACCCAGTTTTTATTTACGACATTTAAAGTTCCATGAATATGACTCCTAAGTCTTCTGTAAAGTCTCTGTAATTGAAATTGTAAGAGTTATGTGCATATATGTGTTAAGATGTTGTTTTAATGTGTTTTTAATATATATTGTATATAATTCCTTATCATCAGTTCATAATTTTACGTCGTATATGATTGCTGCAAAAATTACAGAGTTTGAGTTTTGGCCATATGGCCTTATACGTGATATTTCATGTGTTAATCATATATTATCCCTAAATTTTATACTCGTATTTTATTATGCATGCTGATACAAAGAGACCAAGCCTTAAACGAACGGATTCAGTGTTATAACGAATCCGTAGTATTAAATTTCATGATTTATATTCAAAACCTTCAAGAACACAAAGAACAGTGAAATTTATATATTTTAATTATGTGATTATATATTTTAATGGGTTAAAATCATTCTATAATTGTTGGGTAATGATTATATATTAATTATAACATGTGGGTACGTGTAATTTGGTGAAATTAGTGTTTATAAAGTGTTGATTTCGCTGAATTCTGTGTTCTTCTCGAACTGAAAATTCAGAGTCTGGGGTTTCGCGCCGCGACGCCAACTCCCAGTTCATTTCTCGCGCCGCAGCGCCAAGTACCAGGCCGCAACGCCACGGCGCCACGGCGCCGCAGCGCCAAGACTCAGTACAAAAGTGGCGCCGCAGCGCCACTTAGCAGAATGTCCAGAAAATATTTTTTTTTAATGTTCAAGTCTAGCAATGTGTTAGTAACTTATAGTAATGAACATAAAAACTTGTTAGACATATAATGATGTGTTAAAATAAATTCTTAACACGTCCATAACATAATTACGTGTAAATTGAATGATCGAATGCATAGTTAGCTTATTGTTCGTGAAATCTAATTTTTGACAATAAGTGTAGTAATTGACTAAGTATAGTCATAAATTCGAGATTAGACAAAGAATAACTTATGATGTTTAGTACGTTGTAATTGACTGGTATTGTGAACGTAATTGATATGTAGGATTTAAATCAAAGAACGAGTTTAGTTAAAGTGTAATCTATGCACGAGGCAAGTTTCCTAACCCTACTTGTTATCGTTATATAAGTTGATTAATTCACCTTTCTACGTTGAGCAAGTTCTCATTATTATTGATCAAGTCTGTTTTATATATTAAAGTTTATTAATCTTTCAAGCATGATGCTGTTATACAATACTTATTCTATTGTATACCTTTTGAGATTCTGTTCAAGTTAAATATTCATTTACTGTTAAACCTTGTTAGACTAGCGAACCCTTATTGATTCGACTAGTCCATAGTTGATGAGCGTTTTAAATTTCAGAACCCTTGATGAATTATCCAAACCAAACTTCATTTGGTGCGGACTCCGATGTCAAACTGAGATGAACAACCCTGTATAGGGGATTATTTACGCTTTAGCGTTAAGATATTGTGCACAATATGGTACTAAGGGCTGATCCCCCTAAGTACGAGAAGAAAGGTCCACAGTCTTATGACTGTTAAAGGTTTCAAGTATAACCCTTGACAACCTAGGACATAGTTCAAGGTCTTATGACCCTCAAAAATTCTTTTGATTCTTGTTATTCATTCTTAATTCAAAAGTTGAGCTTTTATATTTGAAGTTATTATTTTTCCTCGCATGTTATTATATTGTTGTTTTCATTATTATACTTGTGGGCAATCGTGCTCACTCTTGCGTAATAATAACATTGCAGTTAAGAACAAAAGAGCAGACGAACCTTCCACTAGTAAAGGCAAGGGCAAGGTTAACAAGTGATGAAGGCTTGTTGTTTTATATGATGATGTATTTTGTTTAAGACTTAAGTTAATGATATTGTTTAAGACTTATTTGTTTATGATTCCGCATAGATGTTTAAGGTTAGAGTAACCTGGGATTTAATTATTATGCAGTTGATGTAACCCCATAAGGGGAGATTTATTATTATATCTATCTATTGCATGGTTGCATTTATTTATGGGTAGATAGATGGATGATGTTTGTACAGTGAACACCAAATCCTGTGGAAATGGAAGTACCGGATTTGAAAGTGTCACAGGTTGGTATCAGAGCTGTATGTTATGAACCTTAGGTGGGGGAACAACCTTAGGTAGTAGCCTTGTAGGAGATCGAGAACATAGTGGTGGTAAACTCTTATTTTGTTCTAAGAAATGAATTTCTTAATTCATTGAAGATAATAAAAGACTTTATATGTTTATGTGTTAAATTATGTGCTCACTAGTACGACTTAGTAACTAAAACTTAAAACTATGTTGTCAGGATGTCAGATGTTGGAGGAGCTAGTTAAGCTGGGGAGGAGGAACCCCGAGTGCCTATTGAGGAGGAGCCCCGAGACATTTATGTTGTCAGGGAGCAGTTGATTCAGAGGGAGCCATCTCCATTGATCAGTGTTGTTGGTCAGGAGCATGAGCCTGAGACAGATTCAGAGGAGGATCCTGAGGAGGAAGAGGAAGAAGAGGAGTTCCCACCGAACACCATTGATGTTGAGATGTACGACGCGTTATATAATCGTAACATAGAGTTGCAGGATACTGTTCAGGATTTGACTGAGCGGGCGGTTAGTCAGCAGATTACTATTGAGCAGAGGGATAGGGAGATTGTGACTCTTCACACACGTTTGGGAAATGTAGAATGGGATTTGGTCCACGAGAAGGGTCAAAATGAAGAGAAGTCTGAAGAAATAGAGAAGTTAAAGAAGGAACTGAAGGAAAGCTCAGAGAGGCTTGCCATAGCAGAGGAGGGCTGGGTACGAGAGTCACGTCGTACTGATCTTGCAGAAGATGATCGTCGCGCGAAGAAGGCTAAACTTGAGGAGACGTACTCTACACTTAATAATGCAACGGATGAAGCCCAGGATCGAGTTTTGAGGTACCCAATCCAGTTTGAAGGTCTACCATCGTACATGTTGGATCGCAGAACGATGTCTCGCATCATGGAAGAGGAACGTAGCAAGGCTATTCGGCGCCTTAACAGACAGTGATAGTATTAGTTTAATTATGTGAAACTATTTGGTAGTTAATGATGTAAACTCCGATGTGTTTATAAACAAAGGAATATTTTGATGTTTTAAATCCTGTAGATTCTTTATCTCGGGATAGTTGATGTAAATAGCAGTGATGCTATCGTTTGATGTTAAAACTTTTGATTTGAATATATCAAGTTGTTTGAGATAATGTGTTAAGTGATTATGTTAAATTGTTGAGTTAAGCCTTAACTATTTAGAGAATTTAATAAAGACCTAATAAGCGTATATTCTTAACAGAAATATGCCGCCAGAAGAAGACAAAACCGTCAACCAGCTCAAGAAGAGTCAACGAATAATAACAATAACGCCAATGCTAATCCCGTCCAACAATTAGTGAACTTACTAGCTGGAGCAATGAACAATCAACCTCAAGCTCCACCGAATACAACGTTTAAGGATTTCAAAGCGGTGGGACCGCCAGAGTTTAAAGGCTCCATGAACCTGATCGAAGCTCAAACTTGGGTTATGGATATGGAGAAGGTTTTTGAGGTCGCAAGAGTCAGAGAGGACCAGAAGACCGCGTTTGCAACATTTATGCTAAAATCTGAAGCTAGTTTTTGGTGGCAAGCAAACAAAGTTCGTGGAGGAGAAGGTATGATTACTTGGGAGAGGTTCAAGGAGATATTTTTCGAGATGTATTTCTCGACTACCTCGCAGAACCAATTGGAGGTTCAATTTCTGGAATTGAAGCAAGGGAATATGTCTGTATCAGATTATGTAGCTAGATTCAACGAGTTGGCAAGGTTCGCCACATATCAGGTGCATACCGATGAGAGGAAGGCAATACATTTCGAACAAGGACTGAAGCCGTGGTTGTATAGTAAGGTATCGATGTTTCAGTTGAAGACATTTGTCGGGGTATTAGAGAAGGCCATACTCGCCGAGGGTGGAAGCGATGCAGTAACGAAGTATAATCAGGAGCAAAAGAAGAAAAAGAGTGAGAATGAAGGTAATAACAAGACTGGTGGGAGTAGCACTGGGGGTAGCCATAATCAGAAGAGGAAGTGGACGGATAACTCGTCGGCTGGAAGTCAACAAGGAGGGCAGAAAAAGAAGATCGAAGCGTGCTCAAGCTGCGAAAAAACTCATTTGGGAGTTTGCATGAAAGGGAAGCGAGTGTGCTACAACTGTGGTCAGGAAGGCCACATAGCACCAAACTGTCCGAACCCAAAGAAGGGTGCCTGTTTCACTTGTGGCTCAAAGGATCATCTGGCAAGGGACTGTCCCAAGAAGGGATCTAGAGGGACGAGTTCAGGAGGAAATAGAGGAAATACCGGCAGAAGCACTCTGGCTATCGCAGTACCAACCGCAACCAACCGACCGACTGCCAGCACATTCAACATGACAGTGCAGGACGCAGTGCAGTCTCGTGATGTGGTGTCAGGTATCATTCCGATAAATAGAGTTAATGCTTATGTGTTATTTGATTCGGGTGCTACTTGTTCATTTATATCCGATGACTTTGCTAAGAATTTAGAATTGCCTAAGGACGAGTTAGAATACTCCATGAACATAGAAATTTCGAATAGAGAAATAATCCCTATTAAGTACGTGCATAAGAACTGTAGAGTGGATATTAAGGATAATATCACGAACGTAGATCTTATCCCTATTCGACTTTGGGAATTCATTATTTTAGGTATGGACTGGTTATTCAATTACGGGGCGGTAATTGACTGCCAAAAAAAGCGTATTAACCTTATGACTCCGTCAAAGGTTGTGTTTTATGGTAGCAAGTCGCCTAGACAAGCGAGTTGTCTGACGATGATGCAGGCCAGAAGGTTGTTAAGACAAGGCTGTGTAGGATATCTAGCTTACATAGTCGATAGTCGTAAAGAGAATTCAAAAATAGATGTGATACCAGTAGTGAGAGATTTCGCAGACGTATTTCTGAACGATTTGTCGGGACTTCCTCCAGATAGAGCAGTTGAATTTATGATCGATTTGGCTCCAAGAACGGCTCCAATATCTAAGGCACCGTACCGAATGGCACCGGTAGAGATGAAAGAATTGATGGTACAACTACAAGAATTACTGGACAAGAAGTACATTCAACCAAGCGTATCACCGTGGGGAGCGCCGATTTTATTTGTAAAGAAGAAGGATGGGACAATGCGGCTTTGCATCGATTATAGAGAACTGAATAAGGTTACGATTGAGAATAGATATCCATTACCGAGGATCGATGATCTGTTTGATCAATTGAAGGGAGTAAGATACTTTTCAAAGATAGACTTGAGGAGTGGTTATCATCAACTGAAGGTGAGGCCAGAGGATGTACCGAAGACAGCATTCAGAACACGATATGGTCACTACGAATTTTTAGTAATGTCGTTTGGTTTAACGAATGCTCCTGAAGCATTTATGGGACTAATGAATGGTGTGTTCAAGCCGTTTTTGGACAAGTTCGTAGTGGTATTTATAGATGATATTTTGGTATATTCAAAAACCAAGGAAAAACATGAAGAGCATTTGAGATTAACATTAGAAGTGTTGAGAAGGGAGAAGTTGTATGCCACGTTTTTGAAATGCGAATTTTAGAACGAGCGGGTGCAATTTCTTGGTCACGTGATCGATAAAGACGGAATTTCGGTAGATCCATCCAAAGTTGGAGCCGTGATCAACTGGGATCAGCCGAAGACGCCGTCGGAGGTAAGAAGTTTTCTTGGATTGGCAGGTTATTATAGAAGATTCATTCAGGACTTTTCCAAGATCGCAACTCCGTTAACGAATTTGACTCGAAAAGCTGTGAAATTTGTTTGGACGGAGAAGTGTGAGGAAAGCTTTCAAGAATTGAAGAAGAGGTTGAGTACAGCACCTGTGTTGTCTCTTCCGGACGATATAGAAAATTTTATGGTTTATAGTGATGCGTCGCATAAGGGACTTGGCTGTGTGCTTATGCAGAACGGTAGAGTCATTGCGTATGCATCACGACAATTGAAAGATTATGAGAAGGGGTATCCGACCCACGACTTGGAGTTAGCTGCAGTGGTTTTCGCTTTGAAAATTTGGAGGCACTATCTCTACGGGGAGAAGTGTGAAATATATACAGACCACAAGAGTCTGAAATATATTTTTACACAGAAAGAATTGAATATGTGCCAAAGAAGGTGGTTAGAATTAATTAAGGACTACGATTGTGAGATTTTATACCATCTGGGTAAGGCAAACGTGGTTGCCGACGCTTTAAGTAGAAAGGGTCGTGAGAAGTTGATGATGTTGACTGCTCAGAAGAAATTGATTTCAGCAATGGAGTAGTTGGAGTTAGAAGTGAAGTATCCTATGGAAATTGATGAGAAGCTGTTTCAAATGCAATCTGGTACAACCCTACTGGATAAAGTTAAGGAGGCTCAACTTCAGGATGATAAATGCAAAAAGGTGATAAGGAAGATATCTGAAGGATCTGAACCGAGATTTAAGATGGATAAGGAAGGAATACTGAGATTCGAGAACAAAATTTGGGTACTGCCAGTAACAGACATTAAGGAAGATATTTTGAGCGAGACTTATAGCTCACGATATTCGATTCACCCTGGTAGTACCAAGATGTACCAAGATCTTCCACAACATTTCTGGTGGCCTAATCTAAAACGAGATGTTGCAGAGTGTGTTGCCAAGTGTCTGACCTGTCAGAAAGTGTAAGCAGAACATCAGAGACCGAGTAGGTTGCTACAATCGCTAGAGATCCCAGAATGGAAATGGAAACATATTACAATAGACTTCGTGGTTGGCCTTCCGACGACTCAGAAAGGCTACGACGCAGTATGGGTTATCATTGACCGACTGACGAAATCCGCACACTTCCTACCGATCAAAATCAGATTCAACTTAGATCAGTTGGCAAAGTTATATGTAAAAGAGATTGTTTCGAGGCACGAGTGCCGGTGTCAATTATTTCCGATAGGGATCCGCGCTTTACGTCGAACTTCTGGAAACGTCTACAAGAATGCATGGGTACACAGTTGCGAATGAGTACGACATATCACCATCAGACAGATGGACAGAGTGAAAGAACAATTCAGACATTGGAAGAAATGTTAAGAGCTTGTATAATGGACTTAAAAGGAAATTGGGATGATCATCTACCGCTCATAGAGTTCGGTTACAACAACAGTTACCACGCTAGTATTGGAAGGCCACCTTATGAAGCATTATACGTAGACCTGGCAAAATTGACCCAGGCCCGCGGGCCGGCCTGGCCTGGCCCGTAAAAACTGGGCTTTAGGCTTAACTTTTTTAGCCCATGGAAACTTGGGCGTTTTTGGCCCGGCCCGTGAGTTTTTTTTTTTTAAATAAAATTTTGCTACTTGTAGGGCTTGAACACAAGACTTGTAAGTAAATAAATAAGAGTTCAAACCAACAAAGCTACAACAACTATTTATTTTTAATGCAATCTTCAATAAATTTTAACTATATTTGAAAATTATAATTAAGATATGTAGTTAATGTAGGTAATTAATTAATAATACTAATTTATAATACTATTAAAATTTTAATTGATTGAGATATGTAGTTAATAATTTTAAAGTATAAAACTATTAAACTAACAATTATTAGTTTAAGTTAGATAATATAATTATAAAAATTTAAAATTATCTATATATTAGTATTAATTACAATATTTATTATTTTTAAAAGTTAAATAAATTATATTAATTTTAAAGAATCAAATTTGATTATATACTTTGAATTACTAGCAATATATAATCCGAATCAACCACTAATTTTTTAGATTGCAACTTTGCAAGTCCAAAATCTATACACAATAATATAGATAATTTTATCCCTTAATTATGCAATCCCCTTACTTATTGTAGTACATTTGAAAAGTAAATCAATCATTATCCCTTAATTATGCATTCTCCCTACTTATTTGGAAAGTAAATCAATCATTATCCCAAATCATACCTTTAGAATAATATCTAAAATTATAATACTATTAAAATTTTAATTGATTGAGATATGTAGTTAATTTAAGTAATTAAAATTATTATTATTACTATTTTTGGTGTATTAAGATTTTGCAAAAAAAAAAGTAGAAAAAAGCCCGCGGGCCGCCCGGCCCACCCAACCAGGGCCACGGACCTCACTTTTTCAGCCTGTCAAAACCCGGGTCGTTTTTAGCCCGGCCCGTTTTTGGCGGCCCGACCCGGCCTGCCCGCCCGTTTGCCAGGTGTAATTATACGGCAGAAAGTGCAGAACTCCGCTTTACTGGGATGAAGTTGGCGAAAGACAGTTGCTAGGGCCGAAATTGGTACAACAAACAGCAGAAATAGTCAAAGTGATCCGAACAAGATTGACAGCAGCTTAAGATAGGTAGAAGAAATACGTCGATCCATACCGTAAGAATGTTGAGTTTGAACCGGGTAGTTATGTGTTCTTAAAGGTATCTCCCTGGAAAGAAAAGATCAGATTCGGAAAGAAAGGGAAATTAAGCCCAAGATTCATTGGACCCTTTGAAGTACTACGAAGAAACGGAGAAGTCGTGTATGAGGTAGCCTTACATCCAGCTCTAGAGAATGTCCACAACGTTTTCAATGTCTCAGTCCTACGACCCTACAAACCCGATTACAAGCATGTAATTGAATACGAACCCCTATATTTTGAAAAAGACTTGTCTTACGAAGAAATCCCTGTTCAAATTGTCGACCGAAAAGAACAAGTTCTGAGAAATAAAGTAATACCTTCTGTTAAGGTAATTTGGAGGAACCACAACGCTGAACAAGCTACGTGGGAACTCGAAGAGAATATGATGAAGAATTATCCTCATTTATTTACTTAAATTATGTGTAAGCAATTCTAGGGACATAATCTTTGTAAGGGGTGAGAATGTAGAGGGATGAATTATTTGAGTTGTGATTCTGAGGACAAAATCCTTTTAAGAAGGGAAAGATGTGACAACCGAGATTTTGTAATTTAATTTTAATATTTATTAAATTAAATAAATATTTTTCGATGAATTAATTATTAGAATAAATAATTGATTGATGAAATTATGGTAGATTAATTTAATTATATGTGTTATATTTATTAAATTAATATGGAGAATTTTTGTTATTCGAAGTATGTCATTATGTGAGCTTATTGTATTAAAAGAAATATTTAATAAGCCTATGTTCTTTTAATTAATCAAATTATTAATTAGAGATTTAATAATTTGATATTATTAATCAATGAAAAATTTAAGTTTGTGACTATGTGAATTAATGAGAAATTATTATATTTTATTTGAAATAAATTAAATAAGATATTGATTTATTTTATAAAGGAGTGTGACATTAATTAAACTATATTATAAAGCTCTATTAAATTAAATGGTTTTGAATTATTTTCTTGCTAAGCCAAACATGGCACTAAGGGAGGTTATGGAAAGTTAACCCATGACTGGGTAACTGACCACCAGTGCGTCAGTTCCTTTTCTATTTATCATACGTCTTCTTCTTTTCTATTATTCTTATAAGTTTGATAAAAACATCACAGAGAGAGAGAGAGAGAGTTTGAGAAAATTGTTAGAAAGAGTTAGAAGAAATTGTGATATTGAAGAATTAGAAGTATTGCTTGAGGGTAATCTCTTTAACCCAGTTTTTATTTACGTCATTTAAAGTTCTATGAATATGACTCCTAAGTCTTCTGTAAAGTTTCTGTAATTGAAATTGTAAGAGTTATGTGCATATATGTGTTAAGATGTTGTTTTAATCTGTTTTAATATATAGTGTATATAATTCCTTATCATCAGTTCATAATTTTACGTCGTATATGATTGCTGCAAAAATTACAGAGTTTGGGTTTTGGTCATATGGCCTTATACGTGATATTTCATATGTTGATCATATATTATCCCTAAATTTTACACTCGTATTTTATTATGCATGTTGATACAAAGAGACCAAGCTTTAAACGAACGGATTCGGTGTTATAACGAATCCGTAGTATTAAATTTCATGATTTATATTTTAAACCTTCAAGAACACAAAGAACAGTGAAATTTATATATTTTAATTATGTGATTATATGTTTTAATGGGTTAAAATCATTCTATAATTGTTGGATAATGATTATATATGAATTATAACATGTGGGTACGTGTAATTCGGTGAAATTAGTGTTTATGAAGTGTTGATTTCGCTGAATTCTGTGTTCTTCGCGAACTGGAAATTCAGAGTCTGGGGTTTCGCGTCGCTGCGCCAACTCCCAGTTCATTTCTCGCGCCGCAGCGCAAAGTACCAGGCCGCAGCGCCACGGCGCCGCAGCACCAAGACTCAGTACAAAAGTGGCGCCGCAGCGCCACTTAGCAGAATGTCCAGAAAATGTTTTTTTTTAAATGTTTAAGTCTAGCAATGTGTTAGTAACTTATAGTAATGAACATAAAAACTTGTTAGACATATAATGAGGTGTTAAAATAAATTCTTAACACGTCCATAACACAATTACGTGTAAATTGAATGATCGAATGCATAGTTAGCTTATTGTTCGTGAAATCTAATTTTTGACAATAAGTGTAGTAATTGACTAAGTATAGTCATAAATTCGAGATTAGACAAAGAATAACTTATGATGTTTAGTACGTTGTAATTGACTGGTATTGTGAACGTAATTGATATGTAGGATTTAAATCAAAGAACGAGTTTAGTTAAAGTGTAATCTACGCACGAG
Organism: Panax notoginseng; assembly: GCA_016801055.1. Classification (NCBI taxonomy): domain Eukaryota; kingdom Viridiplantae; phylum Streptophyta; class Magnoliopsida; order Apiales; family Araliaceae; genus Panax; species Panax notoginseng. The sequence continues at coordinate 242,093,075 of CM029013.1, forward strand.
GCAAGTTTCCTAACCTTACTTGTTATCGTTATATAAGTTTATTAATTCACCTTTCTACGTTGAGCAAGTTCTCATTATTATTGATCAAGTCTATTTTGTATATTAAAGTTTATTAATCTTTCAAGCATGATGCTGTTATACAATACTTATTCTATTATATACTTTTTGAGATTCTGTTCAAGTTAAATATTCATTTACTGTTAAACCTTGTTAGACTAGCGAACCCTTATTAATTTGACTAGTCCATAGTTGATGAGCGTTCTAAATTTCAGAACCCTTGATGAATTATCCAAACCAAACTTCCTTTGGTGCGGACTCCGATGTCAAACTGAGATGAACAACCATGTATAGGGAATTATTTACGCTTTAGCGTTAAGATATTGTGCACAATATGGTACTAAGGGCTGATCCCCTAAGTACGAGAAGAAAGGTCCATAGTCTTATGACTGTTAAAGGTTTCAAGTATAACCCTTGACAACCTAGGACATAGTTCAAGGTCTTATGACCCTCAGAAATTCTTTTGATTCTTGTTATTCATTCTTAATTCAAAAGTTGAGCTTTTATATTCAAAGTTATTATTTTTTCCTCGCATGTTATTATATTGTTTTTTCATTATTATACTTGTGGGCAATCGTGCTCACTCTTGCGTAATAATAACATTGCAGTTAAGAACGAAAGAGCAGACGAACCTTCCACTAGTAAAGGCAAGGGCAAGGTTAACAAGTGATGAAGACTTGTTGTTTTATATGATGATGTATTTTGTTTAAGACTTAAGTTAATGATGTTGTTTAAGACTTATTTGTTTATGATTCCGCACAGATGTTCAAGGTTAGAGTAACCTGAGATCTAATTATTATGCAGTTGATGTAACCCCATAAGGGGAGATTTATTATTATTCTATCTATTGCATGGTTGCATTTATTTATGGGTAGATAGATGGATGATGTTTGTACAGTGAACACCAAATCCTGTAGAAATGGAAGTACTGGATTTGGGGGTGTCACAGTTTCAACATCCAATAGCCTCAAATCATTTGGAGCTTCAACATCCGACGGCCAAAAATTTATCTTTCAAAAATTCAGACCCACATCCATCATCTCACTCTTTCACTTCCCAAAAAAATACCATTATTTGAACACACACACATTTATAATATTTATAATATCATTTCCCTTTATAAACTATAATCACAATAAATACACCTGATCAATGTGATGATGTGACGATATTTGAGACATTATTTGAAACTCATGTCATTGCAATTTGATAAAATATAATATTGTTACTACTTTTTTAAATTAATTAATAAATAACTGTGAAACGAAAGGCTTATTCCCCTAATCGATTAATTAGTGGGCCAATTGTTCTCCTTAGTAAAAGAATGCGTTTAAATTTTGTGATTAAGTTTTAGAAGATTTTTCACATGATTTATATATAATGAAATGATTATCCATTTAATTGGATTTTCCGTTTCTTTGTCATTAACAAGATCTTTTATTATTTATTGTTATGGAAGAAATTTGATTTAGTTTGAACAATCGATTAATTGCTTAAATAAGCCAAGTGATTTTGATTAATTTTCGATTTTCATACTATACATTAATTATGTTTTATGACGAAATTTTTTAAAAATCTTATTAAAAAATGTAATAAATAAGTATTTTTCTCATACAAAAAAAAAGAGCGAAAAATGATTGTAATTCTCTCCTCCGTGGTAACATCATAGATACATTTTTTTTATAGTTAGTCTAAAATTAAAGATATAATTATATACTCTCACGGTTAATAAAAAGAATTTTATTTATTAACCTTTCTGTCACATAATAGAGTTTTTTTTTATATTTTTGGTCTTATTGATAGTAATATAAAAAGACAAATATTTTAAAATTTGTTATCTTAATTTCATTATCATTTTATCGTACCAATCAAATAACTAATTAATTTTATTTATAGGATAAAGATAGAATAAAACTATATTCTTAGGCTATATTTGATTGTAAAGATTATGTTTGAGATTTGATTATTAATCACAAATCTGTTGTTTGTTTTTTAAAATAGACATGTGACTATTAATCCGGAATAATAAAATGACCTGAAATTAGACCTGGCAATATAGTTGGTAACTAACTACCGGGTCAACCCATATTAACTGGAACCAAATGGGTTGGTTAACTATATTTATTTATTTGGGTGGTTAAAGTTTGGAACCATATTTTTAAAATGAAATATAGTTCCAACCCAGTTAACCATTTTTCGACCCATATTTTATTCTAAATCCAAATCAAAAGTTCTTTCCACCCATATTTACATATTGAAGAAGTTCAACCACCCAACTCCACCCTCACTCACACCCACCCCCTACCCACCCCAACCCAC